>KE504140.1:262176-294641 GCA_000344655.2 Fomitopsis schrenkii
GTTCCGGTGATTAGTGAACTTGAACGTTTCAACTCGTACAGCACGAAGTCCTTCCTCGACGCTCGACGCAGCGTCGGCTATACATCGCTGGTTTATAGACACACAAACTGGCGGCAGCACGACCCCTCCGGGACGACATCCTCCTCCGCCCCCTCAGACCCGCGACAAATCGATCCCCGCCGCCAGCCCGGCCCCGGACACACTCGCATCACCGCCCTGCGACGCCCCCGGTGAGGCATGGTGCTCTTCAAACAGCCTCCGCCCGACATCCGTCGCAGAGCCCAGCCGCGAAATCGAGCTCGCGCCCACGGCAGGGGAGGGCGATACATTGATGAAGTCGCTGAAGTTGAACGAACCATTGCCAGGCGTGCTGTCCGCCGGTAATTTGCTCGTTCCTCGTGTGCGCGGGGCAGACTCTGGGTGCGCCTCAGGCGAGGCGGGCGGTGGAGACGCATACGAGCGCTCGGTGCGCGTAGGGGATGGCGGCGCGGGGAGCAGCTGCGAAGCCGCAGGATCTGTCGGAGTGGGTGGTGTTACCGTCGGCTCCTTCGGCACAGCGGGTTGCGACGAGGCTGATGGCCCCGAATTTGGACTTGTGTTCATGGGCGACCCCGACATTTGGCGATTGTGCACATACTTGTTGTACATGTGAGTCATGCTACCCAAGGAGAATTGGCTCGAAGTCGTCGATACCGTTGATGTGAAGCTGCCGGTATCTTCTCTGCGCAATAGCCTGCTGTTAGTGCTGGAGGCGTCGTCGCCACCGCCACCGCTATGAGTAGGGAACAGAACGCGCCCCTTCAGGTTCGAGCCGGAGGAGAGCGCGCGCAGGCCCGCCGCGTCCTTGGACTCGCGGTCACGCGCCACAGAGGCGCGCGCCGGGGATGGCGAAGTTGCCAGGAAAAGCAGCGAGTTCGCGGCTTCGGCATCAGTGGGTGGATGGGGCGTGCCCGAGTGATCGGACGCATACATAGCCCGCCTGCCCGTCTTGGGCGTACTCCTTCCCTCCTCGTGTGTGCTGCCGGATGGCATGTGGTCGTAGTGCGCCGTGGAATCAGCCGTCGAGGCGGGCGTGCCCGACCGCTGCTGCGACATGTTGATTGACGCCTCGGACCGTACCGAAGCCGCTGGCGCGACGGTACGTGTCGAGCTCTGTTGGAAGTGAGGGAACGAATGGGACGAGCCCGCATCAGAGCCGGCTGAAATGCTCGACCGCGGTGACGACGCGGCCGCAGATATGGATGGTCGCGAAGAGAGGAGGAGGGACGTGAGCGTGGCTGCAGCCTGAATGTCAATATCCATGTCCGCAGTCCTGCCCTCCAACTCGTGGATTTCCTCTTGCTTCCCCTTGCCCTTGGCGCCACTCTTCTCTCGAGTGCTTCGCTTACCCTTGGCCTTGCTAGGTGAGCTCTGTGCACCGCGGGTGGGTTTGCTGGCTTTGCGTGAAGGGGACGGCGCTTGTACCTTGGCAGGCGCAGGGACAGGGGGGTCCTGAGGGTTGTGAATTGTGCGTGCACGTTTGGCGGGAGGCGGGGCCAGGAGGGTGGCGAATAAACTATGTGTGGCAGATGCGGTTACGGGAGCGGGAGGGCCCATTGGCCCTTTGCGGCCGGAGGGCCGTCCGCCGGTTGCTGCGCTACTCTGTGTGGCAGGGTTGTTGTAATAATTCCCAGACCTGCTGGCGGCAGCGCGAGACTGCAATTGCACGTCATTCTCGAGATCGTGCAGCGTATTGTGCGTTAAGTTGTTAGTAGCCTTGAACGACGCGTACGATAAACGCGTTCGGAGGCCTCGAGTGAGCTGCACAGAATATGGGACAGGGATTAGTCAGATTCATTTCGGAACAAGTTGACGACGGGGAAACAGCGAGAAAATAGTGGATGTCATGCAGCAGCGCTACTGGGGCTCAGGGCTGCAAGAAAGAAACGTTATGGTAGAAGTCGCCTGGCCGGCTCCTAATTGGAGATCGGACCGCAGAAAGGCGGGCAGCCAACTGAGAAGGGTGTAGATATAGGCGACTTTGCGGTCCAAAAACATCCAAAATAATGCTTAGAAGCGGGGAAGGGGGACAGGTGGCGTACACCAGCATTCAACCGCGCTCAACGCGCGTGTGCGGGTCCGCGATGAGGAGAGTTGCCGAGCCATCCCCCTCGAGAGATCAGAGAGGAATCGCGCACATACCTTGCCAATCTCGGCTCTTGCGAGAAACTTCTGCACGGCTCTGTCCCTCTCCTCTTTATCGGCGGCGCTGACGCTGTTCGTCGCGGAGGTTGCGGGGGTGACGGGCGCGTGGGGCTGCATGAATGCGAGCTGAGGGGAAGGGGTTGTCGTAGACGACGAGGGAGTCGCCATCGTGGCGTCGACGCGTGTTCTAGGACGACGAGTGAGGGTTGTGGGGAGGGGGGACGATGAGAGCGTGTGGGTTGGCTGGTGAGCGCGTTATCCGTGGGGGACGTGTGGGAGGGGAGACGCGGGTGCACCGCGGCGAGTCGGAGTGAGCGCGTCGCGTCGTCGGCGTCTGCCGGTACTTATGTAATGTCTGGAGCGCCCATGGCGCTACCCGCCGGCGTGTCGTGAGCGGGACAATTGACAATTGAGAAGTTCCATAATTCGCGCGGTGTTAGGCATGCGCTCGGACGCGCCCTTTCCGGCTTCCAGATACGTCCACATAGACTGTACGAGCACGGTGGGCGCAGTCGCAGGGCTCTGGGGATGCGTCAACAATTTTCGGATCAGGGGGACGGTCACCGCGCCTGGTCATTTGCAAGACATGCCCGTCCTGGTTCACGCGGGACTAATCACGCCTAGGAACCGATCACATGCCCGAGCCAGGCTCAGCCACGAACGCGCGCAGGCTCACCAACGCAGCGTCATACCGCGGCCTGCCACGGAGCGCGTCCCCCATTCGAATATTCGAGACGTCGAACGTGTCTCCTCGACGCAGCATCCCCTACCCCTCCCTCGGCAACCTTCGCTGCTGGAAGAGTGTCCAGTGGAGTCGAAATCGATCATAGGGGCCTACCCGTCGCGTCCACCGTGGCGGGAATACGCGCCCATGCACTTAAGGGGGAGGCGAACGGATGGACAAATCATGTCACAGTCAACGCCCGTGTGAAGCTAGGATGACTCTGGAAGAAGGCTGCCGACCGCCTTTATACGGTAGACTTCTCTCTGCTTGGCACCGCAGCCTCTCACTCTCAACTTGCACGGACAAGGCCCATCAGCTATGTTACGGAGGATTTGTGACAGTACGCCCGACTGCTGTGTCAGCGGCGGCTCGATAGATGACGGTGTGTCCGGGAAGGTGGGCTGCTACAACAGATGGCCGTCGCAGGTACCGGTGCGAGAGCAGAAGTACCCGCATTTGGCATGTTTGCAATGATTCTGATGTCCATCTCGGCCGCCATCACGTCGTACGCGCAGACGCGAAGAATGGATCCCCACGAACCTCGGACGAGGAATGGTGAGTCGTTAGCCCATAGCCCGTTTCGTTGAGAAGGAGGCCTGTGTCGTCCGATATCGTCTATCTGGCTAACGGATATGCATTCTGTTGCTTAGTAGGTCCTATCTCGGGTCGGTCGTGACTCTATGACAGAGGTCCGCCAATCTCGTGGCTCGATGGTCAAAATACTGTCCCCACAGTGGTCCCCGGCGCACGCACGCTCGTCTGCTACCAGCGAGTAGTCTGACAACGGTTCCCACCGCGTTCCCCTTTCGCATGACGCTCGCGGTATATACAGGCTACGCGGGATGTTCACACTCCGCAAACACTTATGCTGGATTCTTCAAACATAGTTCCAAGGCAACCCTGCAGAAGACGAAGAGCGTCCGACGCGTCGCGACGCGTCCACACCCAAGATCCATCTCGATCGCATCCTCCACACGTGGCCCGAAGTCCGGCCGCGCCACAGACGCGAGCTGGATCCGGCGCCCATACTTACAATGATTATTCAACGACTGCCACTCAGGAGAGGCCGGGACCGACACTTCAGAACTCAGAGGGGATGAGTTGGACGAACACCGTCTCTTCTACCTCATGAGGTCGATGTCCGATATAGAAGCTTGTTTGAACTTGGTTGTCTCTGGCGGCGTCCACAGTCACTCCGCGTGCCGTACATATACAGTAGGATGTGAACGTGAAAGAGTCATGAGATATCGTTGCAAAATGGTACAGCGTAAACGCAGCGAATAGCCTGCATCGTCATACATGGGTGTACAGACATATCGGAACACCGTCCGCGGGCACGACTGAGATAGCGAGGAGGGCGGGAAGAATGCGCTAGACATAGCACGAACAAAGAGCAGCGAGACAGATACAGACAACCAGAACGCGCGCACCAAAAGCTCATATCATCATAATACAGGAAAGGCTCACAGGCTCACAGGAGCACACCACGCCTCACGCCCACTCGGGGTCCGTCCACCAGCGCTGCTCCGCCCCGCGCACGGTCCACTCCGCCACGCCCTTCACGGACGCGACGTATATCGACGAACCCGTCGGGTCGAAGCACGCTCCCGCCAGGTCCACGTCCATGTCCAGCTCCGTGCGCTCCGCCCGCCTCGTCCGGCGCGTCAGCCGCCGCACGCTATACGGCCCGGAGCTCTCCCGCCGGGCGAGCGGGCCCGGGCGCGACACGCGCAGGTGCTCCGACGAGCGCGACGGCGCCGGCGGCGACTGCGGGAGGGCCGGTGACGGGGCGCGCGACGGTGTATGTGACGAGAAGCAGTCCGACTCGGGCTCGTCGACGTCCATCGCATCGTCGTCGTCCGGCATGTCGCGATCGCGCTCTGCGCTAGTGGAATCTCGGATCTGGCCCCGATCGAGCACGGCGGAACGCGTGCGCAGACCCTGCTGGTTGAATAGCCGGCGCACGTCGTCCTCGACCTGAGGATCGCCCAGCGGGGGTATGACGACGATGCCGTCGACGTCCTCGTCGGGATTCACCTCCTCCCTGCCACGCAGCCGGCGCCCGACTGTCCTCCGCCTGCTGTTCGGTCGAGTCTCCGAGGTGGATGATATGCGGAATGTGTCCTCCAGCGCACCGCTGAAGACCACGATCCGGGGTGGCGGCGACGAGCGGATCGCAGAGGGGTAGCCGACATTCGGGGGCATGGGCGGTGAAGTGGACCTCGGCCTGATAGGCATCGTCTCCAACACTGGTCGTGCGGCTGGCGTGGGCATCCGAATGATCTCCTCCTTCTCAAACGTCCGCGCGTCGATGACATGCAGAAGGGCGGTGTGCTGGACGATTCAACTCAGTATCGAGCACGGGACGACGTGAACAAGATCAGTACCTCAGTGTATGTCAACACCTCTCTGCCGACACCAGGGGGACTGAACTTGACGCTTCTGACGCCCCATCCAGGCGCATTGCCCGAGCCCCTCGTCCAATCCCACGGCTGGTCATACAGGTATCCCGACGCTTCTCCCGTGGCGATCCGGTCCAGTCCTCTGCTCTTGTTCGTCTGCAGTACCTTCAGCGGCTTCGTGCTGCGCACATCCCACACGACCACCGCGCCCTCCTGCGATCCGACCGCGAATTTCGAGCCGTCAGCGGAGAACGCGGTTGAGAACGACGCAGGGACTGAGTTGACCGACAGCGTTGGCGGCGTGTAGTAGAATGGGCTGTTCGCGATATACGGCCCCAGAGAGAGCGTCGAAATCGGCTCAAAACCGAGGTGCGCTCCACCCGTGATGCGATACAAGAATACATCGGGCGAATCGCCCACACACAGAAGTGTCCGTCCATCCGGAGAGATGGATGCTGTGGCCGGCTTTAGCTGGCGATTTCGATGCAGCACAGCACCATCACTCACAATGGTTGACAGCCACTTCTAACCTCAGCTGGCCGCCATCCTGCAACCGCGGCGCATTTGACTTGATCCGCCGTAAACCGATGTCGAAAAACTTGATTGTGTGGTCGTTGTTGCTCACAACCAGCCGTGGCTCGACACTGCTTTGATTAGACCGTGTCAAGTTCATGGATGTGAGAGACACTGAGTTGTTGATAGATCCTGGTTCAATGGTAAACTTGTTCTCCCACTGTTTCTTCCCAAAGCCGCGTGCCGGCCGGCGAGGCGTTCCCGTACTGGTGTAACTGGACGAAGTGGAGGTAAAGACGCTGAGGTGCAGCTCAGCTTCTTGGCCGCCTGCTGCGAGGATAGTCTCATCTGTGCCAGGTATTGGGAGCGCGGACACAGAGTTGGGTATGAAACTAAGGTCTGCGAGCGTTCGGGGGGCCTGTCGAAGTGGGTGAGACTCAATCAAGGTGATACTAAGATAGATCGCACGCACCGAGTTGGGTGCATAAATGTCATGTTCCACGATAGAATAATTGTGCGGATAAGTTACTAGCCCTTTGTCGTGAGGACATATCACGACGTCGCGCAGTTGTCTACGGGGGATCTCTCGTCAGCTCGAGTTGCTGCAGACGGCAAGAAAGTGGGTGTCGTAGCGCGCTCGCCACTCCGGGGAGGCGTCTGCCGAGTCCCGTCCAATCTCCACCACTGGCTATCTGCCAACGCGAAGCCACTGTAACGAGACACTCACACATGTCCAATCGTGACTCTCGCAGGGGCCAGCGCGCGAGGCGTAGTCGAGGTCAGTAGAGTCGAGGTCCCGCGGGCCATTGTGGCGAGTCGATGGTCGGAACAAAGGCGATATGCCGACTCGTCGCCACACCCTGGCCTAGTAGGTTAGGCGCAGAACGTTCGCAAGGCTCGAGAAGTCGAATCAGGCGATTGGCCCCCAGTAAGTCCTAGGCAGAGAGGTATGACTGCAGCTGCACTCCCGGTAGACTAGATGTTGCCGCCCGCCGTCCCGTGCCACACAACTCGGCGACTCGGGTGTCAGTGCGTGGCTGTCCAGTGACGTCCGCGCGGTACTGTGTCACCCCGGAGGTAGTCGATGCGGTGTGCTGCGTCGAGGTGGTCGACTCAGAGGCGGTGTATTATATGCATGGGAGGCGGGGCGATGAGTGTGGGGGACAGGAGGTCTAGCTCGGCGACAGACCGGAGCTTGCGCATGCGGCAGCGAGCCTGAGTGCGACCAAAGCGCGCACCCCTCCAAATGCCGCACATCGCGAAGGGTTGCTGCACATGCCGGTCGACAGCGATCACCACGCAAGAGAAGTACAATAACGTTAGTCTTTCTTGTTGTCACATAAGTAGTGAGGATACAATAAATAACAGTCTCCAACATCTACCAGGGTGTCTAGGCTACAGCGATTGGTTTGGCACGGGTTGAGACCAGGTATGCAGATGGATGGGAAAGATTACAAGGATAGGCACTTCTGTGGGAGACGACGACAGCCCAGCGGGGAACGTAGGTGAAAGCGAGGGACGAGAAGCAAAGCGAGGGCTCGGAGAGAGCAACGCATAGACGACTGGTACAGTACATAAAAAACAAGAATTCGCAAGAAGCGTCCAGCTGTAGGGTAGCCGTAGCAGGAGCCAGAACCCAATAGATAAGGAGCAATTGAAATCGACATGAACGTGAAAAACGTGAAAGTGCGTGTATGATGCCTGCCACTCATACTGGGCGTCGCTACATGACGTACCCACCGCCGTTGCCCTGCCAGGGGCCATCAGGGTCGGGTTTCATGCTCGGTGAGGCATCGGCGGGCTGGCCTTTCATCTCAATACCGTCAGGAATAGGCACGGTGACCTCATCCTGTATCTTCCGGCATTCCGCGCCGCCTTCGGACCGCACTACATGGCGACCATCAACAGCTATTCAGGGACACATGATCACAGATAGACTTACAGTGCCGATTGAGCGCGTCCATCCTCGCAAAGTTCTTCTTGCAGCCCTCGCAGGGATACGGGCGAATGTTGAGGTGCAGTTGCTCGTGTCGCTTACAGTCGTGCTGCCGGGCGAAGCCCTTGCCACACCCCGGCCACTTGCACTGGAACGGCTTCTCCTCCGCATGCGACCGCAAGTGACCTAGCAAACATATCAGCACTGCCATGATGACATGCTACACACGATGGAACGCACCCTTCAGGTTGAAGTGTCGAGTGAACGTGCTTCCACATCCAGGAACAGGACACACGAAGTTTGCCGGTTGCTTCCGACGCTTCTGACTTGCGTCTGCAGTGCTCGGCGTCGTCACGTTGACCTTGGCGATGTGCGTGGGGACGCTCGTAGTGTCCATCGACATGGAGCCTATGCTGCTGTTCATATTCATGTCCGTCGTCATCATAGTCCCCGACGGCGTACGCCGCATGGCGGTCATGCTGACGTTCATGGGCATGCCGTTGATGTCGGGGAGAGGACCGTACCCCGGCCGCGGGCTAGCAGACGGCGACGGGTAGGGGCTCGCACGCGCGCTGCTTGCGCCGCTGCTCCACCCGGTGATGCCCCCCATACCTGGGCGCTCGCGGGAACCAGAAGACGCGCGACGGTGATGGCTACCACGTATTGAGACGACGGGTTCGGCAGGATGGAGGAACTGGCGTTGTGCTGCGTTGCGAAGGAACTCTTGCTGCGTCATAGACGGCGGAGGTACCATCATGTCGTTCGGGCTGAGGAAGTTGCTCTGCGAGCCGTAACGCAAGTCCTCGGAGCGTACTACGCGGTGACCTCTGTTGTCAGACTTGGCACGACGAAGTTGAACAGCGGCGATGTCAGGCGTAAGGAAGTCGCTGTTGCCGAAGTGGGGGTTCAGACCAGAGGGGCCGAAAGCGAAGTTGGAGATGTGAGGCTGCAGTGACGGGCCGAAAGAACTTTGGCCGGGGCCGGCGGATGCGGGAAGGCGGAGTGGCTGGCTTCTGAGTGAGGGGCCTTGAGATTGGAAGAGGGGGTTAGAAGAGGAAGGACCAGGCAGGACATCATTCATGTTGACAGTCCCAGCAGACGCAGGCCGTCTCCCGTCGTGAGAACCCAAGAGGCCTCCATCAGCGCTCATGCCGGCCCCTTGATGATGGCCACCCATCATGGGCATGGTATCCCAGGTCGGAGGGCGAAGCGATGTATCAGAGAGACTTCGCGACCGTTGTGGCGCTTGCGCCAACAGGTATTGTTGAGCTTGCGACGAATCACCCGACGTCTCAACGCCGCCGTAGGACATGCCCGACATCCCCACTATCATTTTGGTGGCGTTAGTCAATGTCTGATTGCGCAACTGAGGACAACATGCCTCGTTCGGAGACGGCCTGTGACAACTGCGCGTGTGCATCCCAGTTCCCAGCATCGGTATTCGACAGTCCTTGTTGGACATCTAGTCAATATTAAGTGAGCGGGAAAGTCAAGTAATAAGATGGTGCGACTCACTCGAGGTCACGGGCTGGTACAACGACGGCCGAGCCTGATCACCCCCACCACTGACAGGCGTTGCCGGCACGATGTGAAGTTGGGGACCTGCTGGCAGACCATCACCCGCGGGAGCGTTGATGGTGGGAGGTGCCGCGTCAAGTCCGGTCGAGCTCGGAGCTGGACTGGCGGGTATCACCAACTGAGGGGGTGAAGGAGCTTTCTGGGCCGGCGGGGAAGAAGGCAAGTTGTGAGGAGGCCATGCGGGTGATTCAAAGCGGAGACCCTCAAAATTCTGCTCGAAGTCCAAGTTGGGCGAGCCGTTAGTCTGCCTGAACGAGGAGTTGGAGGACGCATGGCTCCGGGCGTCGTCCTCCCCTCCGTTGCTGGACGCTGGTGAGCTGTGCTCAAATGGACCAGAGTCGTTCGACATGGCGGCCTTCCGGTCGTACGCAGACGCGGGTGTAATGGATACGTGCGGGAATGCTTCTGAAGACATGAAGCGGTGGTCCTCAAGGGTTAGCAGAGAACCGGAGCCGGGTATGTCGTATTCGGTGGGGTCGTATTCCTCCGTAATAGTGATTCCGGACGGGTTGTCGAAGAGGTCCAACGCGTTGTCGTTGTCGAAGGGTGGGAGGTCGGAGTTGATAGAGTAAGGGGAGTTCTGGTACGAACCGTTGTACGAGGGGGTGTGAGGAAAGTGGGAGTCGTTGGGACCGAAGTCAAAATTGTCGTAGGGAGAGCCGAGATTTGGCGACGAGTCAATTTGATTGCCGTCGTACTCGTTAGATGGGGAGCGGAAGTCTGACACGAGCATCGTATCCATGGCTGCGTCGGACTCTTGTATGCCCAGAGGTACTTGTGGGACAGGCTATGATGTCGTATTTGCGTATTGCTAAGCGAGGGGGCTGTGTACCAGGCGAAGGAGGGAAGGATGAGGCGGTGCCGAGCGAGGAGGAGGAGGAGGAGGCCACGGGAGACAGACGGGGAACAAGTCGACAACTTATGCGGCCAGTCAAACCGGCACATACTTCAGACTCCGCCTGATTGCTCGCGTTTCGCCATCACCTCCCATCTTTCTCTCCTCCATCCCCATCCCTCCCCCTCCCGCCGCTGTCTACCGCGCCGAGGTGTGCAGCTCCGCTTTCACTCGATTCTGAGGGACGCAAATCTCCTAGTCATTGCACTTTTTACGCTGTGCAGGCTAGCACCGCCCGCTCAGAGGCGATGCCACAGCTGGGGGATTTCCAGATATAGCAGCATGCCAGCCAGCGTCCCCGATTGAGGGCGCTCTTAGGTAATCGCCAACCTAATTGTCTTCAGGCCTCTCCCGCTCATCCACACGCTGGCCCCCTTCATTCCCCCTCCGTCGCGATGCTTTCGTCGCACACATCAATCCACAGCGCTCTTCCCGTGTCTATACGTGTCAGTCGTCAAAGAAGTCAACAACCCTCATCACTTCGGACGGCAGGAGCCAAGGGACCGCTGATGTCCTGTTGTTGGCATCGTACGAATCAGGTTTCATCGCATCTTGTGCTAATTCGGAAATGAATTCGACCATTTCCGACCGCTCCCCCGACCTCGCCCCGACCGCTCACTTCGGCAAGCTTTCCCCTCTCCTCTTGCTTGCATTCGGCCTTGTTGAAAGCCGGCCCATATCGGCCCATGCACGCCCGACTAAATGTAGATCCGGGTCGCAGATTCAGACAAGAGCATGCGCGTGCACCGGGACGACATCGCAGAGGTGCTGGTATTCAATTGATCCACCGGTGGGTCGGGGACCCCATCCCGCTCGTTGCCCATGTCCTCCATGGTCACAGATCCTGCCAACAGGGGCTGCACTGCGCGGAGTCCCGATATTCTCCTTGTCCCTGCATTCGACAGAGCACGTCCGTCGAGCGGGACCCGGGATGATTGTTGTGAACAATGCAGATGGATCGGGTCCGCGAAATGCCTGCCACGTCCGAGCTCTCGTATCGCCAGATCTCCTAGGCCTGGTCGGCCCGACGGTTGCTCATTTTTGTCCTAGTACAGTACACGCGCGTGCTCCGAGGTTCGTCCTCAGCGAGAAGAGGGACCCACTGGCACCTACAATGATCGACCTCGCTGTATGTAGCCTGGGTGATCGGAGCCAGCACAGCTAGATCGGTGGAGTGCGTATCGCGGGGAGCAGCATCGCCGCTGCACAGCGACGGACTCTCGATCGTCGGACGCATATTTGATCGCCTGCAGCGCCCCGAGCGGGACGAATCGTCGGTTTTGGGTCTCGTATCGTACTGAACGCTTGCATGTTCCGCTTGCAGTGTATCGCACTACGTGGTCCGAGCGTTCTGGGATAATCTTGTAACGGCTTGAATGCTGTTGCCATTGGGCGGCGACACGGTCTCCAGAGCAAGCGACAAGATGGCAAGTATAGTTACGATGTACGGTGAGTTACGTGTACGTCTGTTTTCCGACGAACGCGTGCGTTGACCCCGTCGACGCAGTGGCTCATGTCTTCCCCATCACCTCGTGGCTAGAGCCTCCGCGCTCGTACCTGCTTCGAGTGGTCCTGCCGCGTGAGCTCCCGGTTCAGTGAGATTCAACGCCGCTGACTGAATCTCTCCTCTGGCGCCCTTACGATCGCTGTACTATATCCGGGATCTCTATTCGGATCATCGGTGGTCTTCTACAGAAGCACTCCAGGCTGGTGTGGGCATTATCACCGCGATTGACCGTGAACGCAGACGCTTCGTACGCTCCCGGAAGGCTTTTCGGGAAAAGCAGAAGGCACGGCCGCTTTACATGCATTTCAATATATTTCGGCCTCTCCTTTGTGTCCTCTCATTAACTTGTCCTACTATGTAGCATTCGCCACACAGCCCACAAGATGTCATCCCACAGCAACTGTGGAGGTCTCGGGACCACCGGCCCACCGTCAGGACCATCGCGTCCGCTCCTCGCGTACTTTACCCCGATGTGGGTAGGTTCCACATTCGAATCGACCACGCGCTTCACGTAGCTCCATGCATCGCCGTCATCTGTCACTGCCATTGAAGGGCCGGCGGCTGCAGCGGCGCTCCACTGGAAAGCAGTTGCCTTCCCTGAGCAACTGCCGCAAATGCGACCAAGGTTTGATTCCACCACTGAGTCCATGGCGGAACTGACACGCTGATGCAATGCTGATGGGCTGTATCAGGTGAACGGTGGGGACACATCACCCTCTAGATCGTTTCAGCCTTCAGAGGCCATTTTCGTCGCATCTCACGCGCGTGTGGCGGTCATGTTGCTCGGCGGAAGGTGGCATGTATCGAGGGGGATAGTAAACGTCAGTGGTCCATCGCAAGGTCCGCGTCACTGATTGAAGCAAACTCGCGCGTTATGTACGATAGTCTGAAGGTGCAGGCAGTCATGCATGCATGACTATCAGCTATGTATCATACGGGACCCTTGTACAATCAAGTGTCCAGATCATGCGTCCCGCATTACTTCTGCGAGAGATCGACCTTCATCTTGGAGTCGAGCGACAGCAAGCCGCGGAGTTGGCCCTCAGGGATAGTATGACAACGAGAAGCGATTCTCGGTGGGCAATCTGCATTGTTGGGGACCGCTGGGATCGCTTCGTAAGGCGCAGGTTCTGAATATCCAGTGAAGCTCAAACTTATTGGCCCGGACTCAGGCTTGTCGCTCGAGCGCTGGAGACAAGTGCGATCGTTGCGTGTACTTACTGTGTACAGAATATCATGCTGTTTCATACACACGGCATCTGATAGCTACTCTTGTCTGATTGACTGCCGAGAACCCACTATTACATTCAAGTTCGCAGTCCACACAACTGCGATCTACTGTTACTGATATTACAACAGATTCCCGCTCGCCCGTTTCATCACTCCGGACGCAAACTGTTCACCGGCGCGATGGTAGCATTTAACGACGGTTTCTTACGTTTCGGGATAGTATCCCGCAGGCAGACCCAAAGAAGACCTTTGGAGAGAGGGGAGGGACGGTCTTGTTTCGGGATGCAATGTCATTTTCTGGGACCCGGCTGAAAACACTTGTCGGATTTTGTGGTCTGCAACGGAGACTAGGACCGAGAAATCAAGTTCGTGCTTATAGTATCAATAAGTATGTGCTAGTCGTACAGTAGTAACCGCGATACTCTCGAATGTGACCAAGTTCGCGTAGTGACGCGATCACGTGCATGCACTGACCATACGGCACGAGACGAGCGGCTTGCCACCCGTACAACTCTTCCTCTCATTTCCATCTTCGTCGTCATCATGGAGACACTAGACGACGATATTCCTGATTGGCTCAAACCGAAGAGGAACAAGCATATCTGCCTGCCTCAGGCTCTGCTCGAGGAGCTGAGAAGCGATTCAGACCTAGGATTCGCGCAATCGATGGTCCACACTCTCGACGAGATGGACCTAGGCACGCGCGATACGTTGATCAAGTGCTACGTGCTCGGAAAGGGCGACCAATTACTGCATCTAGGCGATTCATGGGACGAGGACGAGGGGGAGTGGTCGCTGAAGAGACAGTTCCATCCCGGCAGCAACAGCACTTACCTCCACTTAGCTGCCCGGCTCGCGGACGTGCCACTCGTGTACGAGTGCATCCGGCTCGGGGTGGACGTTAACTCCCGAGACGTCAAAGGGCAGACACCGCTCCATTACGTCGCCCAGGAAGTCATCAGATTCCACCACGAGCTCGTCGAGCGGAAGCGCGAGAAGCTCGATATCACTGCACAGCTTGCCCATATGAAGAAGCTACGACGCATTGCGCAGATCCTGCTCGAGCAGGGAGCGGATTTTCGTATTACCCCTAGCAACGGCAACATGTGCTTCTCTCCCGTTTACCTGGCTTGGTACGCTCTCGATCCGGAACTGACGGCGCTGTTCGCTCTCTATGGGGCGTCTGAGATCACTTCCTTTCCTACAGACGCCACCGAGCGACGACCAGCAAATGCGCCGTTGTGGGTGGCCAATGCAGATAAGATCGGCCCTTTCAAGAGGCTTATAGACCGGCTGTCGAAGGACGGCCTGCCAACGCGACCACCGCGTCGTTGCCCCTGCTTATCCGGAAAGCCGCTCTCCGAGTGCCACGAGTCAGGCTACCACCTGTGGCCGTCCGGCTTTGCATGCATTTGCGGCTCGGCCAAGACATACGCTAGATGCTGCAAACGCCGCAACTTCGAGATTCTGGAGAAGTGGGACCACGAGCGCCGGAGATTAACGGTTCTCCGTCGCGTGGTCGAAGGGGACGAGGTCGTCTATGCCAACCCTTTCTCTGCCTACGATGCTATCGTTGCTCTGAGCAACGGGGACGAGGAGCTCGAGAAGCTGTCCGAGAGGAAGACGAAGCAAGTCCTGGATGCCATCGAGTATAATGATACTGGCTCCGAGGAGAAGGCTGATCCGGCCTTCCGATATGTGTTGCAGAAGCGTCCAGCGTTGCCAACGTTCGTAGCCCATCTATATGTAGTATGTACGCGCTTCACATGATGACCTATTGCCCTAGGCCCATGGACAAGCTGTACACGAAAGCCCTTCTCAAGATGTTGAGTGAATATTGGAACGCAGAGGTCGACGAGTACATCGCCTCAGGGGTGGACAAGCGTAGTACGCTGATGATTGAGCAAGCCGCCAAGTTGGATCCTGACTTCGGGCCTCTATGGAAGAGGTGTGAGGCACCTGGATGTAGCGTGGCAGAGCGTCCGGGGCTGAAGATGAAGTCGTGCAGTGCGTGTAAAAGGGTCAGTTTCGAGCTGCGACTTGCATTATGCTACAGGCTACTGATTTTGAGCGGAAATAGATCTACTATTGCAGCACGACGTGCCAGAAGTCCGACTGGAAAGCACACAAGTCTGCGTGCAAGCGACGGGACCATCCTCCTCAAGCGTTACGATCCCAGGAGATCTATCGGCATATTCTGAAGGAGATCATTGAACCGCTGGATAGATTGGACGATGTGGTCAAGTAGGGCACCATATCCTCCGCTGCCCACACGCGTGCTCACATATAACTGGCGAGCACATAGGGACCTCAACCTGACCGATGATGAACTAGCAGAGCTGCTTTCCGATCCGAACACTGGATGAGCGACTTGCCTTGCCCGCCCATGCAAAGTACAGTTATATGCCACATGTAATGCTAACCGCGCGCTCCAATCTTTGTTACTTCTGGTGGAATGGAGTACATCGCCCTTGAGTCATACCCCTGAAATTACGCTGCATATTGACTCCCACCGCCCTCTGTATGTATACCTGTAGCATCGATCCGACTTATGATCAAGTGCAAGCCTGTGTTTGGATCGCGGGGCGTGTTTGTCGGCAGCCATGTGATCGTTCCCTGCCGCCGACGCAAAGTCCGAGTGCACTGGCAGCTTCTTTGATTAGGCCTCTCACTAGCTCTTAGCTCTGCCTTCCCTCTCGTTGCCATCGACTGCCGAGGCGGCCACTGCTGCAGCATGTCGCATCTTGGCTACAACGTCTCGTACAATGACCATTATGCCCGCCATCCATCGTCCTCGCCTGTCATGCACAGGGCCACTGTCTCCAACATGAACCCAACCCCAGGCGGCGGCCCTACACCTTTTAGAGCCCCTGCGCACAAGCATGCCCACCATCTCCATTCTATACCGCCGCGCGAGAAGTCGACGAGGACGCTCATTATCGACCACTTGCTCTGGGTTCATGCTCGCACACGCTTTGCTCAAGCCCGTGCGGAGTTAGGCATGACAGACCGCACGGGCGGTCCTGCGGCAACCCACTACGCCCATCGTGCACGCCCAGAGAACTACGAGGAGGATGAGGAAGTCTTCAGCGACGGTGAGGACGTCACGCATCTGCAGGCACGGGCAGGCGGGCCAGGACACACTCACGGCGAGGAGGAAGATGAGCGGCTCGACATGCAGGACCTCACCCTCGCTCGTGCTCTGAGACAGAGGGCGGAGAGCGTAGAGAAGGTGGCGACCTCGATGCTCGACCAACCGCCTGAGGACCCGCCCATACACCCCGACGACCTACTCGACCCGCCTACATCTCCGCAGCTGCGTCCCCAGGCCCCGCAAAGGCAACTACACAAGCTGCCAAACGGAGTCCGACTGCGGCTCACGCTAGCTACGGTAGTGAACGATCTCTTCTCTCGAAAAGCACCCACACCACCACCTCGCACCGGCTCAGGCCTCAACTCTACCCCGTCTGCGCCTCAGCCGACGTCCACCTTCCCTTCTGCCCTCATACCCCTTGGCGCCATATCTTCCGCATCCAACCCCGAGCACCGTACTACCGTGCCCAACCAATACATACGCTCCCTATACGACATCGGCGCGGACCCTGACACCCAGAACTCACCACCCTCCCTCCGCTGCCCCCGGCACCTACACATGGGCTGCGAAATCTGCGTCGAGGCGAAAGCGCCGCCCCCGCGTATGGGCCAAAACCGCACACGGACCGGGCAAGGTCGCGCAGGGTCCACGACTGGCAGCAGCCCGGGCGACCCGCCGCCGAGCGGGGTGCCGGGGAGCAACGGGCTCGTGGGCGGGGTGACGGGGTGGCTCGACGGGAGCGGCATCGGGAGCGGGCTCGCGCGGCCGGGCGCACAGGGCACCGTGCTGCGCCGCCCGACGGACGCGCGCGAGGCCGTGTACGCGGTGAACAACGAAGACGGCACGCCGCAGATGTTCAACACCAAGCTCGCGGAGTTGATCGTGCGCTTCATGCGCCTGAGCGCGCTCGTCGCGATAGAGCTCGGGCGGGAGGCGACGGAGGACAGGGCGTCCGTGGACGGCGGCGAGCGGCGCGAGGACGAGGGTGTGGGTGGCGCGACGGGTGGCCAGGGCCAGGGCCAGGCGCGGCCGCCGACTTCGCCACAGACCTCGCCGAGGACGCTGACGCAGCGCAACCTCGCGGATGCGGGCCTGCACTACTATGCATTGCGCCCCTCGCGCGAGTGGTACTTCCTCTTTGGGGGGCTGCTTACGCGTGCGGTCTTCGAGGGGTATATGACAGCGGGTTGGCGCGGCACGGAGCCGCTCGAGCTACTGCTAGGTGTCGGGCTGGGCACGAATATGCATGCGGGACACCGGCCGCACGGTGCTTCGAACCCGAGGGGTGCACCTACCAACGGTGGAGTGAATCACGACGAATCGTCAGATGAGGACGACGATGACGAAGAGGAAGAGGACCAATTCAAGGAGTTCGATCCTGACGACATGCCCGACCTCGACGAGGCCGCGCGCGTGCTGTTCCCTTCGCTCAGGGACCCGATGACCAGGGCGACCGGGGCCCCGAGGAGAGAGGGCGCGGAGCTTGAATACGAACTCGAGATGCGAGAGCGGATGCAGCGGGTGAGCGCCTGTGGTTAGTGTGTTGCGGCTGAATGCATGCACTGACATGTGCATGAACAGTTCTACGACGTCCCACCGTCGACGCCCGACCTCGCGACGCACATGGAAGACCTGCAGTGGCAGTACCCCGCCGAGGCGGTCGAGCGCGCCGCCGTTCGGTTCTGCGAAGCCATCGCGCGTTGGCGGGGCAAACCCGAGCTCGAGACCGTACGTTTTCTTTCCTCTCGAGCTCTCTTCCCCGGCACCCTTTGCTTACCGCGGCATATTATCTGCAGTACAAAAAGGCCCCGTGGATCGTGAGCCAGCGCGAGCGCCGTGCGAGCGGCGCGGCGATGTCGATTGACGCGCTCGTGCACTCAAACCCGACGAGCCCGTCGAACAACCATGCGACCCCGCCCCGTCAGCCGTCCGCGCAGCAGTTCAGGCCGGAGCAGCGGCAGCGGAAGCCTGCGATCGAGAAGTACTTCACCCAGCCGCAGTCGCTCATCGCGCAGAGCAGGAAGCGGAGACGGTCCGACCAGGATCGCGGGGAGGAGGGCAGGAGGCTCCCTCCTGCGGTGTTCACATGAGGGTTTGGGATCGTGGGGATGTAAAGAAAAAGGGTCCGATCTGGGTTATGTTGTTGTACTTGTTCGTTTATGTTCCTGTGTTCTCTGCCTGATTACTCTTATGGGCGTTGTCCTTGCTATTCATTGGTGTATAGTAGATGTCGATGCCTGTGCTGTCGAAGTAATACTATGAGCTCTGCATAGACTGGTGTTCGGTGAGGTCGTCAGACGGTGGTGACCCAGATCGAGGCATACCATGAGTAAGCCGAGGGCGGTTGGGTGCAATGTCAGACGACTGAGCGACGAATGGGAGTCGGAGGAACGAGCGTCGAGCCGGAGGTCGTCCTGAGCGCGCGGAGGAGGAGGCGCCAGGAGCACTCGGTCGGACGTGTCTGTGGCTGGAACGCTTGGGTCTCAGTGGCACCGGCGCTTCGATATGTGCCTCTACCGAGCACCGCAGCTTCGGTGCCACGTACTCTTCTGCGTCTGGGTTGGGAGCCTCCTCGCCAGCCATGCCTCTACGACGATTCCTCCTCAGCGTACCTATGGGTCCTTTTTCTGGAGACTTGAACCGCAGCAGCACTCTGTGTGTGCTGACGGTTGCAGTCGCAGCCCCTATAGCACGTCGCCCTCGGCGACCCGAAACGGGTCAGATGAGAGGCTAAAACAGTCCACGTAAGTTGCTTGATGCGCTACCCTCTGCCGCAGCTGGCACACTCGCGACTGAGCGGCACATCCGCTCTGCTAAAGCCTAAATCCTCGGCCTAAGGTTCGGGTGACGCCAGCTTATATGCCGGACGACCCTTGCTTTGTCCCCGCCTCGACTCTCACTGTGCTCCGCCACCCAAGCCTCCCGTCTTCCCCCTGTATTTCAATGCGCTTTTAATCTTCTATACCTCTTATTAAATTCCCTGCTTTCCTTCATCTACATCCAGGCCATCCGTCCCTTGCCCACACGACACCTTGACACCGCCCATGCCCATACCGCGATGCGACGGCGTTCAGTGTACCAGACAGCCCCGCCGGACTCGCCCCGCTACCCGCAGACGCACCAGCCTTCCCCGAATCTGAAGCGTCATACGCGCACGCGCACACAGAGCGGGCCTCTCGCCTCCGGCACGCGCCCCCGCCCCAGCAGCCCGCGGCCCCTCCACTGGCGAGCCGGTGTGTACTTCGGCACACCCAATGTCGCGTACGCGCACGAGACCGGCCACCGGCCATACCCGCCGCGCCCACGGCCCCAGTACGGGTCGATCGCGAGCCGCTGGAGCCCGCCGAAGTTCGCGACTGCGCCACGCCAGTATGGCCCCGCATACGCGACGCGGAGGTCCCAGAACCAGCACCAGCGGCGGCCGACGGAGGCACAGGTGATTGCGACGCGCTATCGCACCCAGAAGCCGCTGCCCCCGACGCCGGTGTCCTCCATGGCGGGCTTGTCTGTTGGCCCTGCGGACAGCCTGTTCGTCCACCCGCCCTCGTCGACCATGGCCACCACTGGTAGCATAGGAAACTTCCCCGATCCGAGAGCGGGCGGCGCGGAGTTCAAGCCCCGCGTCGAGGAGCGATATGTAGGTTGTGTCGACGGGAGCGTGTGTCGATTGGCTCATCCATCTTTCTCATAGGTGCAGGAGGCTTATCCGCAGATGATGGCGGCGTGGTACGAAGGCCACAACTTCATCCGGTGTCCGCGCCCGCGGTGCAGAGATGCCTACCCGACGCTGCTAGACTTGGCATGGCACTTGCAGCTGCATGACTATAAGAGGTACGCTCGGGTCCTGTGGCACCACTACTAAGGCGGACAGCTTACATTCCCCATCTTCGCTACAGACAGCACATCAACTCGTATGGGTGGCCCGCGACGCCAGTGCGCCGCCCGCCTGCCCATGGGAACCCCGTCTTCGAGGTCGACCTGTCCGGATACCACCCGCGCTTCTCGCTGAAGCGCGTGAAGAGTCAGCTCGTCCGCGTTTGTGCCCAGCTCGTGCGTCGCTAACGCTGCGTTGCGCAGAGGTCCTCGAGCACCTGGTCTGCCTGCTCACGTGCACGCGGTGCTGCAAGGTCTGCCGCTACGACCCCAACCCCTCGTTCTGAGGCGTTTCACCTACCTTCTGAGTCAACTACGTGTTCATTTCCTCACCGTCACGAATCATTACGAACGTCACGCTCGCTGCCGTATCAATAATCTATTCCCAAGTATTTCCGCGGACTATTACCCTCCACGCCTAGCCGCGCCAAGCATCATGCCCCTACCGGCCGCATCTCTACGAACAACTATCTCAACGGTCCCCGCACAACGGTCCTCCTCCGCCTGTTAATATCTATTCTCGCTGTGTCATAGACTGCCTTGGTGTATATTTTCGCCATTTTGTACATATCCAAGTGACCCTGTATTACTATCATCCCGTCCTTCCTACATGTCTATATGTAGTTTTACTGTACATATCTCTCGGACGCTCTGCGGCGTGTATATACATGCTGTCTCCCCGTTCCTGGACCGGCGATCTACGGCGGACCGGACCGAGGTCATAGCAGGATGCTGCTGTACGTTGTCCCTTGAGTTCGACGTGCATCCGCTTGGGCTCACTCCTGGATAGCAGCTACAGGCACACCGCGAGGCCGAGGCTTCTTCCGGAGACCGGTCCATGGCGAGCCAGCAGACAATCCTTATCCTCATCTTGTATCGTAGCGGCGACTTGATACCCCTGAAGCCGACTGACTTCAGCCTGGGTGAAGTTGTCGATACTCCTCCACTGGAAGCTACTAGTATATAGATAAACTGTACCGACTATGCTGTACCATACTGATTTGCGCCATGAAATATGCATATGCGTATGATGTCCTCATGCCAGGCTACTATCAGGCTATTAGTCACCCGGCTTTTCTGGGCAGCATTAGTCAAGGGGGAGTCGGACCTGGCGCTGGCAAGTCACAGTCAGTCACTGGCAGTACTAGTATTGTTTGCGTTGCTCACTGTAGCTGGTTCGCTACTCGGAAATGGCGGATTCCCTACGCAACCCATTCCAGCTTACGGTCAGCTCGTGTTGTGGGATTTAATGAGATTGCATTCGAGCAGAGAAGACTAGCAAACAATGGTGTCCCTGGTACATAAATACGTAGTGGGTCAATACTGACGACAAGCTGAGCCCCTAGATCCAAACACCACTGGGAAAGTCACAAAACCGTCTGCATAGTAAACATGCCGCCCTCGATCAAGGAGGAGGAAGATACTTCTCGAGTGTCCTCCACCGGACCGCTCAAGACTTGCTTCTCCTCGACATCTACTCCCTCATCGCCGTCTACCTCGCTGAGCTCGTCTTCGTCGTCGTCCTCTGCCGCTGGTTGGTCGAAGCCCAAGGACGTCGACCCGAGTTCGCCCACGATTCGCCCGAACTGGAGCGAGCCGGACATTTGCGACGGGCTGGACGCGGATGCTCCAGCTGCGGGAGAAGCCGACTCGCGTAGGTTTAGGTAGAAGTGTGAGATCAATATGCATCGCAGTCTGCCAGCGGGCGATGAATGTGTCAGTTGGAGGGTGCCGATCACCCTGTCGTCCTTAGCACTGAATCACTTACACGAAGAAGGGCACCCCGAGGAAGGCGCACTCAGGCTGGGAAAAACACATCACCACAGTCAGCCTGAACATAGTCCTTAGCAAGAAGGAATACTCACCCAATGGACTGCGACAACCGCCCCACTAACAGTGAGGATGAGGGTTGCGCTGAGGACAATTACAATCAATGTGACGGGTAGTACTGTGAAGAGTAGAGACTCATATGAAAAATATGGTGCCTGTGAGTGTGTAGGTCGATGAAACAATAGAGTGCTCGCAACAGAAGAGGTCTTACCATCTCTAATGAGAGTCGCAGTCAAGGTCAGGGGTGCCAAACCGCTACGTGCGCTGTCGACTGCTTGACATAATCGGTAGTGCTGGTAAGCGTGACGCCATGTCACCACCGCTAGTGATAACTCTGAGACGATGTCGCATGCGTTCGTTATGACCTGCGTTGGTACATGCCAGGCGTCAGGCGAGGCTGTCGTCAGACAGGCTATAGAAGGTCGGCGAACTATCGTTCGTACCAATTCTATCCTGCATGCAGCGTGAGCTGCCAGTGATGTGGTTTTCGTGGTAATGAACAGGCGGACGCACTGCTGAAACCTTATGCTTCCGTCTCCGGTGATCAAGCTTACAGTGTCAGGGTCTGGTGAAGAGGTTACCAAGACCAAGCCTGAGAGTTTGGTGGCTTGGTACTGGTTCAAGTGGTGTCAGAGTGCGAAATCACTGATATAGCAATCTCGACACATACAAGTTCCATCGTAGGTGCCACAAGCGCGAACAAGCTGACAAGGTGACAAAGGCGATGCACGGGAGCTGATGGCGTATATGCGCAGCGCCGTGAAAACTGAAGCGTGTCAGATACTAGCCCATGGTTCCTGGGAAATTGCTCCTAAACCACTTACCGCCATAAGCTAGCTTGTATCCTACAATCGCATATGAAGACATCACGTTCGTCCGCAAAGCGCTGGACATGCCTCTGTCAGCTCCGCTAACGAGCTAATAGAGTCAATCCAGTACCTCTAGAAGGGGTTATAATCAATACGATCCGCCCTTGTGCAAAATAGAAGGCCATGACCTACCTCGCAGGAATTAAGGAAGATTTGCGCAACGTAGAGATATATGTTTCCTATAGCACAGAGATGTAACAACATATATAACCCTGTAGCGACTGGCATGTTGCGGCGTTGCCATATCAACTTCGTCTCCCTTTCGAGCGTGAGACAGCGATCATATGTGCGACGTGAAGTATGAAGCCTACCAGCAGCAGCGATGATGCTATAGTTAGAGGCAGCACTGTATGAATTGTCCGCATCATGACTCCTTTATTCGGGATAAATGCAACGGTAGTCACCTCCAATCGAGTAGTGCAATAAGTTGAGAAGCGGAGATAGTGTTTGTGAATGCCATCATCGCGTTAGATGAGACACAGGACCTACGGAGGTGACTGTCTCGAGTACTCCGCGCGATTATGTACATATCGTATCGGTCGGCGGCGAAGGCATACAGTGCCTCCTACTTTACGAAGTCCCGGTGCATACCGAGAGTTGACCTCAGTTGCAAGAGAGCGCGTGTTACCTCTGCCAGGTTATCAGTCAAAAACAGCATCATCATGATCATAGGCTACGGGCGTACCGTAAATTTTTGAGGGCCCGACTTCAGCTTGTCAGTGGGGGTGCCTTTCGGCGGATGTCATCGTTGTGCGAGCACTCGCATTGCGGTTTAAAGCAGCAAGCACTGAGCACTACGCGGTTTTTGTGGGGCTGATAGCAAGCATATTTTCGTAGATAAAATATAGGGAGATGACTACGTGATTTATCACTACTAGTAGCTTGAACTCACATCTATCGTTGCCATATCAGTGGGATGGATAAGGCTAGAGCGGTCACAAAACTGCGTACTAGTAGCTTGACGCGTAGGCGATACCTGAAGCGAGTAGCCCAAAGCAGTGACTGTATTGACCTGGCGTGTCATAGTGAAGCCTTTCCGTAACCATCAACCTGGGGTTCGCTAAGGTGTTACTGTGAAAACGCACCCAGGCCTTCAGTTCCACCCTCGCCTCAGTCAGGCTCAGTACTAGTGGCAGGAAGACACTGCATGGATCCCAAAGCCCAATCTATCACGTTAGATGTGCCCCGGAATTGCGATGACTGATATACGACCGTGAGTGAGTGCATTGGCAAGGTGTATAGGCCTGGAAGTGGTCAAGGTCACTATGGTACCCGGCTTGCTGTGGCTGCATCGTCGTACAACCGATCGGATCTCACCGTCGACGCTGTCCAAATATGGCAGGCCTGCTGGTTCATTTCTGGCTCACGGTCCGGCGAAAGCCTGTCAGAGTACGGGTCAAACCTCCGGCATAGCTTTCACTCCCTCACTCAAACATCCTAGCAAACTTGCTATACAGTTGTTCTTATATACAACAATCTTCACAGTCCAAGGGTTATCCATATGTGAGGCACGGAGACGCAGACTTTCGGCATGCGCTAGTTTCCCCCCGCCGTCGCGTCTGACTGAAGACAACGGCGAAGGTACTCAGCCCGGGGACCACGACAAGGTCCATGCCAGGATCAGTGTCCCCATCCGAGGACACGACCCCTACCCCGGGAGAAAACATACGTACCTCACGTCTCACTGCGATGGCCGCGACCCGCTACAGCCGCGACCATGATTGCCACCCACCACGCCGCTCGCACCACGGGTGTCGCGCTCCTCAACCGGTCTTATCCGGCCGCCTATTAGTAGCGTAGGTAGCCAACGACGGGGGTGACAGCCCGGACACCAGCCGTGCAAGCAGGCTTCTGCCTGTGCACGCTGTACTTGCCCGGGCCTCGCAGCACGTACAGTGTAGCGTTGCCGATCGCTGCGAGGCGCGAAACTGTCTATGTGGGGTGCGAAGCGTTTACGTGGTGGCGGTCCACCGCATCGGTAACAGCCGCCGACTCTGATGATGAGTAGATGAGCGTAAGGTGGGTGGGTCGAGACGAGGAAGGCTTACTCTTGGCGGGGACCGGAGTCATGGGCAGCAGCTGAGACGTGGATGGGAGAATGCCGCTCCCTCTTGTCTGCCTCTTGAGGCCTTCGACGCAATGGGCCTAGGTACCTGTGGAAGGTAAAGAAGGTCAATGCCCGAAGGGACTCACCTGAGGGGGTAGATGAGGGGAGAGGAGAAGAGAGAATGAGGATGGCGAGAAGCGGGGGAGGGGTTTTATACCCAGCGATATATTTACCTCGATCGGTCGGTCAGCCTGCGAAGACTGCCGTCTCGATCGACGTCAGCCATTGGTGCAGACGAAACTCTGCCAGCCTCGTTCGCCACCTCGTCCGCCCCAGGTCTCAGCGACGGTGACCAGTGTGTACATCAGGGACGAGATAGCACAGTCGCGAGATACATACCGTCAATCACTTCGCAGGGTAGCGGTGTCGCTCATTGCTGCTACACAAGTCTACGTATCGCGCGATAAGCAACGGCATAGGGAACCTCCTCATAGCGAGAAGGAGGTCTCTCGTGTGATAGTGAGCGACTGCACGTTGTGACCCGGTGCAAGCTTCGACATGCATAGCTGTAGAGAATATGTGCCTTGAGTAGGGGGATAGCGCCGCCACTGAGATAGCAGCTTGCATACTTCGCGGCAGGCTTTCACGGTGTTGTCGCAGCGCGGATCGCGCGGATGTGCACCATCAGAGTATGTGCCCCCACACTGACCGCGACACCGACTCATGGGAGGTTTGCCTGTCCATGTCAATGTGGGCAGTCCGCGCGGTGTCCACGCCTCCCTGATCACGGAAAATGAGGGCTTCGGCTTGTTTGCTACTAGATTCAGTGCCGCGAATGTAACAGGGGGATGAGTCTGTATTTTACAACCGCCAGGTTTTAGGACTGATCCAGGTATACATATCGAGAAAGAGTCAGATCTGCCTCGCCCACATCAGACCCCGGGAAGAAACACGCACTACGTGAAGCACAGGCGGAAACCAGCTCGCTGTGCACAACAAGCCCAAAGCAAAGCAAGACGGACGCAGGCCGGGGGTACATCGGGCGAAACACGGGGTGCGGGGGACGAACATGATGCGAGCGCGGAGCGGAGAGAACGGCGGGGAAACAGGCAGGCAGGAGCGAAGGAACGACATCCGGGGGGCAGGCGTAGTTAATAAGTTAGGTCAGAGCGTGTAGGACAGCGAGCGCTTCAGGCGGGTGCCGAAGCAGGTGCCTAGGGCGACGTTCACCGCCACGAGCGTGTTGATAACCGCGGCGACGAGGGACATCCATATCTACGCGCATATAGTCAGCCTTTGCGTTTCCGCTGGGCCGTGTTCCGAGATGTACTCACTGCGGGACCAAGGCTTGTCTTCTGGCCGGTGCTCTTGAAGCCGGCGGTGGCAGCGGCGGCGAGGTAGACACCGACAATGAAGGCGGCGATGGAGCACGCAGACGCGGCGAGGGCGAGAGAGGAGAGCACGAGATGGGGGACCTGCGCGCGGGGGCCGCAGAAAAGCGGGAAGAGCGCGAGCATGAGGAGGACACTCACGCCGGCCGCTGCGGTCGAGGTCAGTCGGTTCGTAAATGATGATGGAGGATGATGAACGTGCCTGCAGGGAAGAGAACGAGAGAGGTGGTAGTGGTAGTGGTTATCTGGGTCCCGAATCGGTACCCAAAGCTGTTGGACGCGTGAGGCGGCGCGACGGTGGTCTGGCATGAGCGCACGCACCCTATTGACGAGCAGATCTTCTCGCAATAGCCCAGGACACCAAACTTTGCTGACCCGCTCAGAAGAACGACGTCGACGAAGCATATAGGTCGTATGAGCGGGGTAGATAGCGTGACGAGGATTCTGCACAGTCGATCGGTCGCGTCAGTATCACACTCTCGGTTATTCTTCACGGAGGAAAGACGCGTACAGGAGGACGAATGCTGCGAATGTCGCCGCGAAGAGCAGGAAGTAATGGTTGTACGCCATCCTTCAGGTTTCCTTCCTCTATTTCGAGCAGGCAGATAAGGCGACCTCTGGGGTATCGCGCTGTGCGGTGTGTCGAGGGAGACCTGGGATCAGAATATCCGCATCGACAGCACGTTCAGCGAGCAGGGTCGAAGTGGGCAGCCGGGGAAGGGAGTGGATAAGACTGCGCAGGAGGACTAGCACTTCCATCAATTGCAGAGTTCAGTCAGGCGAATTGGTGGCGAGTGCCTGGCTACCGGAACAGGCAGGTGTGCCATACGGCCCTCGCGGGCGATGGATAGCGCGACGATCACCCGGAACTGAGTCCGAGTGATCTCAGCGCGATGCTTCGATCGCGCGGCTCCGTCCTCCGTCGCCCAAGCGCGTCTTCGATTTCTCACCCCGCACTTTCCCCTTCCCCTTCCCCGTCGCCACGCACGGCGACGCGATCATCTGACTGCTGTTCGCGCCTACGCGTACGGCTACAACAACATATTTTGGGTCATAATACAGCAAGATACACATCTTTAGTTGGCCTAAACGGCCATCGCCATCTGCGCCGGTGGCGCAGCCACAATCGCGCCATGTCTCGTGGAAGCGCGTGCTACGAACGCCTCCCATTCCCGCGCCTTGTCGCCCGGCGCCGCGAACGGTGCTGCCTCCGCATTCGGCGGCATGCCCGCGTGTACGACGAGCACCCACCCAGACGTGTCGCGTAGCTGGATGAGGCGCAGCGTGTTCGAACCAGCGCGTATGTGGGACGTCAGGTCCACGGGCCCGTTGGCCGCGTCCTTTCTGGTGTCAGCGCAAGAGCAAAGTTGGCAGCGCGCCGATGAGGGGGTGACATACCAGCTGAGCAGGGAGGAACGTGCGCCCGTACTGCGCGTCATCACCATTTACCTCTACGATCAACGCACCCTTGGGTGGCCACCGCGTCTGGATATCCCAGAACACGTCAGAGATCGCGCTCGGGTCTTGTAGCCTATGCACCGAGCTACTAGCTTCTGCTACTGCTTGCAGAGGCAAGCACAGCAAATGAACTGCGATGTGTGTTGCACCCGAGCTACGGAAGTGGCTGAGCTTCTCTTCTGACATGCATGAAGGGCAGCTAAGCCACTCACTCGAACGCACTGTGCCGCCGTGCCCATCGCTGCACGGCGGCTGCCACGGACTCTTGCACATAGAATGTGACCGTGGTAATCCTCGGTACGTTACTGCCCACTTGGACAGCCCACAAACCGGACCCGGCATTCGGAGTTGTGGCTATATGCGCCACCACTCCTGTCTGGGTCTCTTTGACGGAATGTGGGCTTTGAATATTGGATGGCCCGGCCGAATGCGCAGGTTCCTCAGCAGCAGGGACGTTCACGTCGGCTTCAGGCAGCGTACCACTCCGTGGTCGAGGCGTCTTTGTGAGGAAGTCTTGCAGAACGCGGGCGGCATTTCCTAGCATCGTCTCCACGGGTTGTGCAAGGTGCACACCATATTCTTGCGCTCTTGCGGCCTGGGCCAGTGACAGGTCTGTCCTGCCTTCGGTATCATCCATTCTCACATCCTCGGTGACCTGATCCACGGGAGGCTGTGGCTGCTCAACCACTTGCATCCTCACGTCTTCGTGACTAACGTCTTCTCTTGCATAGTTCGGTCCCGTCGTAGTCGTACTCTCCACGCCGTCTTCCCTCGTGTCCATGACGCTCGTCGCAATATCCTCACTCACGGGCACACTCTCACCACGAGAGCCATCCACCTGAACCCGGCCCGCACCCGCCACTGCCGCACCCACCCCGCGCGCAGCCTCCGTCTCCGCCACGCGCCTGCGCATCTCCTCCCTCGTCCGCCGCGCGAGCGCGATCATCTCCTCACACCACTCGTCCGTGAGGAGCGCCTGCGCGCTGCGCGCGGCCTCTGCCTCATCCCACTTCTCGCCGGGGTGGCGCGCCCGCGCGTTCGCGAGCAGCGGCGGGAGGAGGAGCGCGCGCGTCGAGGAGAGGAGGGCCGGGTCGGACTTCCCTGTAGAGACGGGCGGGCTTGGCGATGGGTGCAAAGCGGCCTCCGGCTGAGGAGATGCTCCAGGGGCAGCTGCAGTGGCGGACGGAACAGGCGGAGACGCAGAGGCGGGGGCTGAAGGCGCGTGGAGCGAGGCGACGACGTCGGTTTTCAGGACACTCTCGAGGAACGCATCAACGGTCTCTTCCGACGGGAGGGAGGCCTGTCTAGGTTCGGGCTGGCCCAGTTCGGGGTGCTGCTCCGTTGCGAATACGGGTGCGAGGGCCTGTGTTTCTGGGCTACGCGGATCATGAGAAGATGTGTTGTACTGGGCCAGAGGACGAGTGGGGCTCGCGCCGGCGGGCTCGCTGATGCGGTCCAGCAGAGAGTTTGCGGACAATTGCCTGGGCGGGGAGGCGGAAAAGTTGTTGCGTTGAGGGTGGTAGTTTGCCTGGGGCCCGTTATGGTGGTAGTACCCTTGCCCGGTCTGCATTTTCCTGGTCGATGGGTGGCTGATAGCAGACCTGCTTTGCGCTCACGGCTTTGTGTATAGATGTCCACGGGGGGAAGTATAGAGTCTATAGTAGTGGCGAGCAAAGGATGTTTTCGGGGGTGGCAGACTCACTGTGGAGGTGGTGGAGACGGAGAGAGTTTACTGAGGGGCGCGTGGGCGAACATGCGATCTTGTCGGGCTGATGACCGTGACACTGACCGACTCGTCCAGGGACGCCAGAACTCGTCCGTGCCCGTCCGATGGCGGATTTTGTACATGTTCGACTGACGGCGACGATGCGCTGATCATGAGAGGTGCTGTGCGCTTGTAGGCTCGCCCTCAAGGACCCACAGGCAGCTACATACTCAGTCACTGAGTGGGCTCAGAACACGCGTCCGTGGACCACACAACTCCGACCGTGTCACACGTGCTGGGATCATCCTAGCACTGTTTTCGCTGGTCGCACTAGCAACGCACCCGGCATACAAGCAGGCACATAGAATCTTGCAACCTACCACGGCAACAGTATGGTTGCGCGATTTTATGATGTATAGAGTTCGCTGAAAAGTTAGGATGGAGAGGCAATGTGAGGATTGGTCGTATGGATGTGACAGTGTCACACGTGACGTCGTCGAAGCGATCGGCGCACAGTCGCAATGTGCAGCCAGCCACCTGCGATCTTCCCTCGAATCGCATTCCGTACGACTGCCATCGAGGCCTTCCGCTAGGATACCCCACACAACTTCACTCATACAATCTATCTCGCAGTGAACATGCCCCCAAAGAAGCAGAGCGGAGGTTCCTCCTCCAGCAAGGTTAAGGAGGACAAGGTGAATATCCTTGTCTCCTACCGAGGCTTTGAGCTTACGAACGGGTTCTCGAGGGATCTATAGACTTTTGGAATGAAGAATGTCAGTAGTATCGCCTACTTTTTCACCCAATTGGCTTACGTATGGCGGTACGTTTAGAAAAACAAATCGGCCAAGGTCCAGAAGCAGATCGCCGCCATCGAGAAGCAGCAGGCGCAGGCGGGCAAGTCGCGGGCGGCGCTCGAGAAGGAGAAGGAGAAGGACATGCGCGAAAAGGCCAAGCTGGAGGAGGAGAAGCGCAAGAGAGAGGAGGCGGCGCTCTTCAAGCCCGTGCAGGCGCAGAAGGTGCCATTCGGCGTCGACCCGAAGACGGTGCTCTGCGCGTTCTACAAGGCGGGCCATTGCGACAAGGGGAACAAATGCAAGTTCAGCCATGATCTTAATGTGGGGAGGAAGGTGGAGAAGAAGAACTTGTATGAGGATACTCGGGAGGAGAAGCTGCAGGGTACGTTTCTCCTTGCAGGAGGGAAGTGCTGCACGTGCACGTCGTTGACTGGTGGGTGCAGATACGATGGACCAGTGGGATGAGGAGAAGTTGCGTACGGTCGTGTTGTCCAAGCACGGCAACCCAAAGACAACAACAGATGTGCGTACATCCATCACTTGCTCTTCTTTATCCTAGTAAACTCGTTTCATAGATTGTCTGCAAATTCTTCATTCAAGCTATCGAGACAGAGAAGTGAGTACAGACTTACTGGTTGATATGAAGGATTATGATATCTTATGATATCTCGAAGGTTTGGATGGTTCTGGGAGTGTCCCAACGGCGACAACTGCCAATACCGGCACGCATTGCCGCCAGGCTTCATGCTGAAGTCTCAACGGAAAGCGTTGGAGGAGGCAGAAAAGGCCAACACCATCAGCTTGGAGGAGTTCCTGGAGGTTGAGGTGAGCATTCAGTTCTTGCGTCATAGGCGCAGCTCAAGGCGATGCCAGCGGCACAAACTGGGCACCAACCTGACACCCGTCACCCCGGAGACGTTCGCAAAGTGGAAGCGGACACGCATGGACAAGAAACAGGCAGAGGAGGAAGCTATGCACAAAGCGAAGGAAACACAGGCTGCGGCAGGCAAGAACAGTGGGATGAGTGGGAGAGATCTGGTAAGTGGCTCGTTCGTCTGCCCCTGCAGGCTGCGTTCTCACCTCCCGGTCAGTTCACATACAACCCTGAGTGGTTCGAAGATTCCGACGAAGAGGAAGAGGAAGATTGGGACTTGTCGAAGTATCGTCGGAGCGATGGTGCATATGAGGGGGAGTTTGAGGAGAGCACGGAAAACCTGGACGTCCAGGACGGCAGTGAGGGTAGCGGCGATTAAGCCATCGTATAAGCTTTTCCGTACTGTGGCGTACTGTGTCTCCACTACCCACAGCCTCTGCGCATTACTATGGACTGTTGTGTACGCATCTCGCACTCCTCACATGTATGCATATTACATCACAATCCACGTGTATGAGTACATCGTGCATCATAAGTTCTCACTCGTCATCGCTCCCGTAGTCCGCTAACCCAAGCCCTTCTGTGGGTAGCTTGGGCGGTGGTGCCACCCGCACCACGGGGACCGCCATTGCGTTCCGCTTGCGAATCTCGGCAAAGTACTTCAGTCCTTCCAGTGCGTCTGCGCTGAGGAGCCCGGTTCGCTGCGGCTGCGGCTCCTCCTCGGGCTCCGGATCCGGTTCTGCAGTTGCTGATCCCTGTGGCACATCCTCCAGCTCGAGCTTCCGTCGCTTCGCGGGCCGCCCATTCTCCTCCGAGTCCTGCACCGCGTCCCCGTCGTCTAGGACTTCCCCGTCCTCCAACGCCCGGATCGCCCGCACAGCGTCGACGATGCGGGGGTCCATCTTGGATTGGATGGCTTCTCGACCGATCTGCTCGAGCCGCTCCCTCTCCTCCACTTTTGATGTAGGGTTAGGGTCTTCCGTCGCCCACCGCACGTTGAGGATCTCGTCGTTATCCAGAGACTGGCACGCCATAGACTCTTTCGCAAACTGGGCGTTCATCTCGTTGACATATGTCACGAAGGCGACGCTGCGATATTGCAGGACTCGGACTGCACGGATAGGTGAGCGATCACCGCGGGTGACCACAGACGGGGACACGCACTCTTCTCGATCTCACCCCACTCCTTGAAGTGCCGCCGGACGACCTCCTCTGTCTCCACGCCCGTCCCCGTTTCCTTAATGCGTCCAATGTACAGCGTGCGGTTCTGCCGCTGGAAGCTGCCAACGCCGCCCATGTCGTCGCGGTAGTCCGCAAACTTGTCGCGCGCGAAGCAGTCCTTGGACGTGTCCGGGAGCGCCGAGGACGTGTCTGGTAGCATATGCCGATACTCGCATTCCCAACCGTATGGGCAGCAACCGCGCGCAAAGAAGAGGCAGCAGTACTTGTTCCCCGTGGTGTCTGCCCGCGTGAGGCCGGCATCGCGTTTGATGTTGCAACGTGTTTGGGACTTCACTTTGCTGTAGGAGGACATATGTTTAGACAGGCGTGAGGTGAA
>KE504140.1:297206-375731 GCA_000344655.2 Fomitopsis schrenkii
TGGCCGCTAGCAAGTCTCAGAGAGTCACGCGGTTTATGGCCACACATACCTCCGACATATAGTGAAACTACTCAGGTCACTGGTGAGGACCAGACTTGTCCCATCAGCAAAAGTGCATTTTGTAGATCTAGGAAGTAGTGAATTGTAATTAGCTTCCAATACGTACCACGAGAAGATATGCGATTAACTTGCATTATACTATGAGCCCACATGATGTCTTGTAGATATGACAATGCATGAAGGCAGCTCTGAGATTCGAGAAGACAATGTAGATGCCTTACAGATATGAGAATACATGGGCAGGCAATCGACTACCTGCATGAGGACTCAAAGACGTGTGCAGGCAATTGACCACCTACGCGAAACCCCTAAGAATAGCTCGGAAAATAGCCCAGGTTCGTAAGGCGATCTTATTGGGGTTACTCCGTCACGACACTGCGCAGAGACCGTATTCTTCACTCAGCCTGCCTGGAGAACAAATCGAGTTCTTCACGAGTACGATGTGATGACTCTGTCTGTCTGCTGCCAGTGATTATTGTGGGATCACTATCGACACAAGAGAGTAGCAGCGACGTACTGCCTTATATTCCGCCACTGGCATGTGCACGTAGTACTGAACTTGGTAGCCACTGTAGTCGGGCACCCGGCATTTGTAATGCCGCTGTAGTCAACGACGAATCTCAGGATTTTACCCTAAAAAACTGCCTTTTTTCTACAGATGTTATGGGATTGAACAACAGATCTAAGTGTAGGTGCATCTCGTTTCTATGGGCAGGGCGCGCCGCGCAAGTGCACGCAATCACATGACCGCATATAGTCACATAGGCGTGTTGTGGCTGCGTCAGTGTTGTTCCTACCTCACTCCTCCCTCTTATCATGCCGTCTTAAGAATCTCCGACTTACGTTCTCTCTCTCTCTTGGACACCTCCCGTCTCTTTCATCCTGCCCTCGACTCGCGCATTGCCTCAGCAACACGGAGCACACGCAGACGGCCCTGCGCGCAAATACAGCCAACGAACACACCGCGGGCCTCAGCGCACCGGCGAGTGGACGGCAGGTGTGGGCGATGAGCAAACAGCGGGGAGCTAGTGGGGTAGAGAGAGGTCGACCCCGCGAGGGCTGCAGGTGAGCGCATACACACACACCCTCGCTCAATGCCAATGCAGGCATATGATGCGGCGACAGGCAACACTACGCTCACGACGACCGCGAGCACAGCAGGGCCAATGCCCTGTGTGAAATCACGGCAGACTACTTAGCAGGAAAGCAGGCGGACGAGTGGGCCGGAAGTAGTCAGGCGGGCAGGTGGGCGAACGGGCGAACGAGCGGGTGGACGGACGAGCGGGCGGGCGAGCAGGCACGCAGCCGAGCGTCGCCGGCACGCACGCCCGCGACGGTGGTGGTGAGAATCCAGTCTCAGATTGAAAACTTCATCGAGACTGACCTCGGGTACGTCAAGATCGCGAGGCCGCTCCCGGCTCTTTCTGTGCGGACTGCGCGGACTGCTCCTCGACCACACGATCCGAGTGTGTCTCCTCCACCGCCCTTTTAGTGCGTGAGCAAGCTGACAATCGCCGGCAGTAGATGAATGCAGGGCTTACGGACAAGTTGCAATTATAGCCGGGAGACGGGCTTCGCGCGGCGGTTCGCAGGGGAGGGCTGTCTGGGCGAAGACGCGTCCCTCAAGGTTCCGTGGGTGTGGAATGGCAGCACGGAGCGTGTGCTCGTGGTGGAGCACGTCAGGGGCGTGAGCTTTGGTGGGCCAACCATCAGCAGGCTCAGCCAAGAGGACCACAATTAAGTATGCTGCTCGTCATACCCATAATGAGGATGCGCGCGCTGACGAGGGGGTGTTCTGCAGATTGCGACGTACGTCGTAGACTTGTGCATGAAGGAGCCCTTCGCGTTCCGGCTGATGCAGACAGATCCACACTAGACCAACCCCCTGTGGAACCCGCGCACGCGCCAGGTGTGTGCTATCCCCCTTATCCTAAACTGCGCGACACCTGAGCTGGGCTGACCGCCGTATCTGTCAGTATGCATAGATCGAGCTTGTCGACATGGCGCAAAGTGTGAGTTCTTGACGGAATTCATGGATGACAACTGAATGCACCTTCTCCAGGCCGCCGCCGCGAGTGACCACGACGCGTGCGTCGCGGGCAAACGAGCGGGCGCGCGGGCACGCGAGCTGGAAAGCCAGCTCGCCAGCGGGTGGATGAGCGGGAAGGCGAGCAGGCGGGCGGGAAGGCATGTGGGCGGGCAGGAAAGCGGGTACGTGCATGGGTGCACCTCGGGACATCCGCAGGTGTACCCATGCTGTGCCCTACCGTTGAGGGGGGAAATAGGTAACTTGGCTCCAAGTTCACGACATTGTATTTCCGATGTTCGCGTGCAATATCCATTCGTATTATCTTGTGCTTTGAATGGTGGAGATGTACAGCTGGATGACGAAGGCGACCCTTTGAATGGTCAATACAACCACTGATAACAGTATTGAACGGGAGCTATCTCGGGCATAAAGTGAGCTTACCTTCCATTCTATTGCGATATCTTGCACCCGCTAATGCAAGTCTTGCTACCCAATGACATCGCTCGTAGGCGTCTGTTATCTGACCGAGATTATCCCAGATGCGCATTGCAACCTAGCCCAATATTCAAAGTGGTGCTGGACTATTGGTATGTCTCGAAGATGATCATTACATATGAGATAACTAATACAACCTGATACAATTCTAGATTTTTGCCGTGCACTTTGGGCGATGCCACACATGATTATTGTCTGGTCGCCTGGTGCTAATAGAAGTGAACCGACTATGAAGCGGGACAACTTGAAGCGGTCTGCTGTCCGCCAGAGAAGGACAGGCAACTATCCAGCAGATGTGCGTGCAATGATGTAGCATGAAAACAATGCGATGCGCAGGCTACATTCTCAGCTTAGCGACGCGCCGAGATAGTATATTCCCTTAACATATCGAATGTAATACTACGCAGCTGAATGCTCCTTGTATTATTTGTAGGGAGATGCAAGAGGTCTATCTTGCGACATTAGGACAGGGGTACGTCGTGGCAATCTGGATTGCTACGGACCTTCATTATGAAATCCTCGAGTCACTGTTCCTGCCAGTCACATTCCTCATGCTGCCATTATTGAAACGCGTGCAACGCCTTGCCGATACGTTCATCACTCACGGTCCTCCAAGTTCTTTGCGATCTCGCTGCGCATGGAGGGCTCTGTGCCGGTGGTAGCGTCTGCCCTTGAGTACAGGGAAAGCAGGGTATAGTCAGATGCCCGCCTTCACCTCGAAACAGTTGTGCCCCCGACCTGCTCACACATGCAAGACTCTATACGGGGACTCCCGCGCTGGAAGGTGACTGTCATACTGAGGGCAAACCTCTCATGGCCTGTGGTTGGGTAGGTACGTGTTCGCGTCTGGCACTATCAGGGCCCCGCTTATGCTCCCCTTCCTTTGCAGGGAAGTGCGACACATCGGACACGCCCCGGGGGATACGGTAACCGTCCTGAGAGCGTAAGCTCGGACGGACCTACATCCCGGATGGACTGGTTAGTCACCCGAACGGCGCAGTAACACAACACGCAGGCGCCGTACATGCAAGGGCAATAAGCTCTCAATTCCGATTGCGGCGGTGAGTTGCCCTGCGATGACAGCGATAGTCATCCCATGGACCACATTCCGGTGCGCCGCGTGGGACCGTACCCCCACACCAGGACCCTGCCTGCGGTGCGTCAAGAATGTGCCCCGTACACCATTATACCACTCTGTGTGAGCGTCGGAGATGATGCTAACTGAAGAGCACTATTGGTCATCTCGGGAAAATCGGCCAATCCGTCTGCGCGGATACCTCACATCCGACGCGTAAATGACGAAACCACAAGTATATACAAGAAGAGAGGTACTCTGGGCTGTTCAGTTACGTCCCTACCCACAGTACGCGGACGCATCGCAGCAGACATCCCTGAGTTTTGGAGGGCAGAAAGCGACGACACACCTTGCCACCACGCGGAGCACTACGTTGTAGGCAAGTCTGTATGCAGTGTCTCAGTTCCATGCCTGTGCTAACCTATGCTCTCAGAAGCGCGTCGCTCGCCACACAGCGAAGCAAACTGCGTTATGCCACCACCCCGCGAGCGCGCGTCGGACGCATTTACGGCTGGGCCTGTGGGCCCCTCGCCCGAGGATGTTGACGCCTTGTATGTATAAGTCAGTTCTATGTATAAGGCACGCTTAGGAAGCGTTTGTAGGGTGACACAATTCCTGGTTCACGCCGACCAAGTCGGATTCGTCCTCGAGAAACGCGCGTTCCTCGATTCCGTTCGGTCTGACGTCCCCGTACTCTGTCCCGCGTTGGTCAACGCGGCCTGTGTATGGGGCGCCCGTCTCTCGCGCGACACAACGGACGCGGTCTATGAACCTACGCTACTCTCTCGTGCCGCCCAAGGCGTGGCGGAGAGTCTTGCACATCCATCGGAGTACCCAATTACTCACGTCGTTCAGGCTGAAGTCCTGCTTGCTACATATTTCTACGCTATGGGCCGCACGATCGAAGGTCGCTACCATACAAGCGCCGCTGTTGCTCTAGCTCAGGTGCTCCAGTCGGACCTGGCTGCGAGTCGTCCGTCGAATAATGTGGTACCTCGCCGTCGCCCTAGTGGCGGTATCTGCATACCTGCCGATGACGAAGAGAATTTGCACGTTATCTGCTCTGTCTTCATTCTAGACAAGACCTGGTCTATCGCCTGTGGCTGTGACTCTGCCTCACATCTAGGAGCAACACACCATAACGACTACGAGGCATCGCGATCGGTTCAGCAGACGCAGAGTGTAAGTGAAAACGCGACACTATGTTGCCTTACTCAAGTGCCACCAGTCTAACAGCGAGACGGGTCTTCCTACCTGGATGCCTGAAATCGGGCGGCACTCAGCTCAAGGCTGCCACCTGGGAGACCAATGTTCTCTCCTCATTGCGCATGTGAGAGCAGCAAACCTATACGACCAAGCGTGTCGCATGGCTCGTACGTCTTCCCTTCCCATTATACGTCTTGCCCTGATATCCGTCTCTTGGCATTATTCGCTACCAGGGGGGATCACTCATCGCAGCGACAGCTTAGCAGCGCTAGCTTTGGAGAGCACCATCATCTCGTTCCTTTCATCAGTATCCGGTCTAGAGCCGGGGGTGCATCGAGGCGACGAGAGCTTCATCCTGTCTACGCGCACTCTGGCATATGCAGCCATGCTACAACTACAACACGATCATGATCTGGGACAGAGCGTTTCATCCCAGCAGGCCTTAATGGCGGCAATGGACGCGGCCGCGCTTCTTGTTACAAACGATCGCCCACTGCAAGAGGTTAGATTCGTCGACCCAATACTATCTGTAGGCACGAAATCACCTCAATTTGGTCTTTTCCTTACCTCACGTCTAGATCCTCTGGGGCGATGTAGTGCAAGTTCTAGGAGGCAAGCGAGCCGACAGCTCGTTTGTAGATCCTGTGTTGACCTGATTGTTCAGCTGCAAGGCGAAGGTGTGAACAACGTGAAGGAGGCCGCCTTGCTCATGAAGCTCTATGCAGAGTGCAACGAGTGATGACGAGTGCAAGTCATGCAATACCGAACATGGGTGCGCATGGCACTGTACCCAGTACCACCATAATCTCAGAAGTTCTTCAGCCCTACAGCTCGCTCGGACACGACAACAAGCATGTGTTACCGGTCTCTGCTATCAACATTGTACAACACTGGCGAAATGACGTAGCCACCCATGTCCTAATCACGAATCACGGTGGCGACTAATAACTCAGAGTACGGTACAGGCCCTCAGGCTGCCCCAGGTACTTACTCGCATGATCACACGCGATAACAGTCGGACGCTATAGCCAACTAAGCCGTGGGGCATATAGTAAGAGGGTGCATCATAGAGTACATATAATGATCGAGGATTCACAGCTCGAAGCCTCATGAGTCCCGACGATGGCTGCTGCTAGACTGAATACAGCCTGTATGAGACCTCTGCTACGGCACGACTCCGCTAGACCCTGGTGTCCGGACGCGGATCACGATCACATGACCGTTGACCGGCTGGGCGCGAGGTGAAAGTGAACCGCGATTGGCGCCTGGCCACGGTCTCCACGCCCATCCACCACCACGACTGACGAGACCACAACACTTCCTCACCAACTGACGAGCTCTTCACGATGGCCAACAAGCCACGCAACAGTGTTCTGTACCTTTTCGATCCGCTCGAGTCGATGTCAACACCACGCAGGGACGGGTCGCCCGACTCTAGCAGCTCAGACAAAGAGAACGACGTCCAGCCGGGAGAAGTGACGATGTTCTTCAATAGGATCTATACGTCTCAGAAGGACACAGTACCCAAGACGCCCAACGGCAAGCTCATCGATTTTGGTGACACTACTGCCGACGACATATGTGGCCTCGAAGAGGAGGACGCCGCTGCGTCGCCCGCCACAGTTCTCGAAACTACGAAGCAATCGGTCGAAATCACCACGGACAGAATACCCCTGGCAGACATTGAGATTAAAGATATTCTCGAACCCGTTTGTACTGAAGAACCCCTAGCCACTTCGCTCTTCCACGGGGAAGAAGACGCTACCCCACTCCGAGCAGTGTCCGCTGCGCCTTCTGGTGCTCCGCTAGCGGACGTCATCAACTCAATCAACCTTTCAGCCTTGCACATTTCAGGCTCAGCGCCGCCCAGTCCTCTTGCGAACCGCAGTCCACTCCCACCGTTGAAGGAAGAGGCAGACGCCGACTTTGACGACTCCGACGAGGAGTTCGAGGCGCCTCAAGGGGCACCCGAGGACACGGTCTGCATTCCTCTGCTCATCACCGTTAGCTCTCCCACTGGTACCTACGAAGAGTCGAACTCCTTGACCGATCTCGTCCTTCCGCCCTCGTCCGAATCACCGACGGACCGCTTGTTCGCCTCGTCCAATGTCGACCTTCCTCCTCCGACGCGCCGACCTCTGCTCAGGACCCGCGTGGCGAACGACGATCCTCGCCGAGCCTCTGTCGACCTGCAGTCGTCCTTCAGCATGCAGATGCAGTCGGAAGAGATGTCGTTCGACCTGCTGAATGACGGGATTTCCTTCCAGGCTGGTGACTCAATGTGGGCGGGTGGCGACGATAAAGACGACGCGTTCGATATGGTGACCGAGATGAAGAAGATGGAGGCGGCCGCGAACGCATTTGAGCGAACGGAGCAGGGCAAGATTGATGATATCGCAATGGAACTAGGTATGGGTTCTTGCTTGTGCTTTTTCCGATTGTCTCCCTGAGACACATACAGACGCTGCTTCTGTATCAAGTCCCGAGGAACAGACTCATGCCAACGAATGGGCTCAACCTTTGCTAGAGGTCACTGCTGCCCATTCGAGCATTATTGACCAGCCACAGCCTCCGGCATCCAGCCCTATCATCGAGACCCCGCCCAAAGTATTCCAAGTCGCCCGATCGTCTACGTCAAGCAACAGTGGCACGTTGACCAAGCGCGACCGTAGCCTATCCGTCCTTATGTTGGCAGGATCTCCCTCCCCCGCCCCGGTGTTCCGCCAGCTGTCGCCTCCCCCCGCGCCCGCGCCAGTCCCCGCGCTCCGCATTTTGAAGAAGACTTGGAAGGTGCATGGGCGCACGGATTCCGGGACTAGCTCAGGCTCATCCGTGTCCAGCGGAAGCACCAACACAAGCACCTCGAGGGCACGCTCCACCTCGCCCGACACAAGCGTCGCGAGTGAGTCTGTGACCAGCCTGAAGGAAGAGAAGGTTGCACCTACGCCTGCGCCCGATCCCGCTCGCCCCAAGACCGTCGTCCGCGGCGTGCAGCGTCCCCCTGCAGGCGCAGAGATCATGAACAACCGTGTCGTCGTCGCCCCGCCTCCCACCGGTCCGACACGCACCACGGCCCCCACTACTAGCCAAGCGAAGTCGCGTGCGTCGCTCGCGCGTGAGGCCTCGGCGCGTTTCGCCGCCGCGGGCCTGCAGCGCCCGAACCTGCAGCAGGGTCAGCGGGCGCCGCCCCCTGCGCAGACCTACAAGGCCCCGGCGACCGCCGCCGCTGCGAGGGCGCAAAGGACGGCTGCGAGCAGTGCGCCTGCGGCGGTCCGGCCGACCAGCATTGGTCGTATTGCAGGTGCTGGCGTGGCTGCGAGGATTGCGGGCACTTCGGGTTTGAAGGCCCCCACAGCCAGCGGTATCCCGTCGAGCAAGTCCTCGTCGGCGCTGCCCAGGCCCGCGTCCCGCCTGCCCGCGCCTAGCGCAGGAGCGAGGAGCACGAAGACATCCGCTCCGGCGGCGAGAATCCCCTCAGCTGGGGCGAGGAGGGCTTTCTGAACGACGCTCAGAACAATCACTGCATACACATGAATGACGTCGCAACCAGTTACGTCCTCGCTCATCCAGGTTGTCTACTCGTAACGTTAACAGCATGCCCCATGTTCCTTATGATTTGATACGTTTGCATCCCTGACATATACCGCGCAATCTCCACGGTGGAATAAATACAAGTCTCGTCCTGTCGCATATCCAGTCTTCGGACCTTATTGGCTGTCTCGTGGAGGGTGCCGCATGTGTTCATCGACCCTGCACCCACCTCATTGTGCAAACGCTTCTTCTAGCTCAACTCGGTCCAATGTCTCCGCAGATATCGTTTGCCATACAGCAGCAATCAATAGCATGCGCGTCATAAAGAGACATGGGAGTGTTGTAACAACGGTAAGTCTGATCATAGGTGCCGGAACGCATAACTTCGACCCGCCCTGCAACCTCTCGGCCCCGCTTAAGCAGCGAAGAGAGTGTTCAAGAAGGTCTCGCCAGCAGCCTTGGGCTTCTTTGCCTTCTTCTTGTCCTTCTGTGCCTTGACACGCTCCTGCTTGACTGCGCACCTCTGTTAAAACCGACGTCTACCATGACACAATGAGAGTGCACTTACGGAGCTCCTGGCGGCGGATGGTCTTCGCGTATGGGTTCAGGCGGAAGAGAGCGCCCTTGTTGACAAGGGGGTTCTTGTGCTGCGTCCAGGGGCGCTTTTGGTGCTTGGGGCCCGCGGGGCGGACGACGGACTGGATCTCGTCCGAGTTGATGAGACGGGTGACGTCGGGGTTGCTGATCTTCGCGGTGGGGAGCCTAGTGGTAGAGACGTTAATACGATGTGCGCGATCTAAATAGACTAAGCGTACGTGAAATTCTTCTTGTAAACCGCGGGCTTGTCGAAGGTACCGAAGATCTCATCCAGGAGGCCGAAGGCACTCTCAGTCCAGATGACGAAGCGGCCGAGGTGACCACCAGGCGCGAGCTGAAGGAGGTTGAGGCGCTTGACATTGACGATCTCAACACCGGGAAGGTTGCGGAACGCCTTGACGATACCGTTGTCCTCGTTGTAGACAACGAGGGGGCCACGGCGCTGGCGGTGACGGCGGTTCCGGAGCTTGCCCTTGCCCGCGCGGAGCTTGCGTGAGTTGGAGACCTTGACGACGTCGGAGTACGCCTTAAGGGACTTGAGGAGGGCGACAGCCTCCTTGGTCTTCTTGAACGACTCGATGGCAGACGAGACGACGAGGGGAACCTCCTCGATCTCCTCAATGCGGTGGCCGCGGGCGAGGACGAGCGACGGGAGCGCGGACGCAGCGAGTGCGGAGACAGTGGCGAAGCGGCGCTGGCCCTGGTTCACCTTGACGTGCCACTTGCGCCAGATCTTGGTGGGTGCGAACATGCGACCACCACGGCACATGTTACCGAAGGCGGCCTAATCTTACTATGAGTAACGCGAGCGCAACCAGTGTTGCCCAAATTGCGTACCTGGCCGGAGCGGTGGGTACCTCCACCACCGACACGGGGGATACGCGCAACAGCACGACCGGTACCCCAGGACTCGGCACTCGTCTGGTGGCCAGCCTTCTCGCTGACGGAGTACGCTTGCCTCTTGTTCTTCGCGATGCTCTCTGCGCGAAGGTTCGAATGCTTGTTCACCTGCTTGAAAAACAATGTTACTCACTGTGCACCTGTTGCACGACATCAAGTCGGATCGGCGCGGTAAGGACCGCAGGCAGCGGGAGCGAGCTGGACGCCTCTGTATGAAAAGGACGACATAAGCTTTCAATCCATTCACCTCACCGGCTCCGATACGTACCCCCAGAGGTCGAGCGGACGTTGACGGTCGGGCGGGAGGCCATTGTTGAGGATAGTCTTGAAGTCTTGACGGCGCCGAAGCCTGGACGCGGTTGTGTGTATCCTGAAAATTAGAGTTTGCCAGTACCTCAGCCCGCGAGCAAGCTTTGCCAAATACAGATGTGGCTGACGATCGCTTGGCTGCTCTCACCAGCGCCTGTGATGTTTCTCGTGATCGTTCAACAAAATGCCAGCAGAATAACCCGTCCTCGACTATTTGCACCCAAATCGTCGTCATAGACCGTCGTTCTCTGCGCAAATACTCTCATGTGTACCCTCTGCATACAACCCGAGCTTGAGGTAGCCATAGCTGCAGATCATTGTTGGGTAGGAGTGATTACGTCCTGGAAAGGCAGGTGTTGTGGAACAGCGGCAGCCCGCTCGGATCTGCTACACAGAATACCCGCTGCCCTCCGATCAAGTATTATTCTGTCTCACCTTGGTGGCTTGGTCATCCGACTATTGACTCGAGGTCGGTGTTCATTGAAGCCCGACTCATGCGAGTCATAATTCGATCACGATAGGTAGGTAGATCAAGCACGCCTGAAAGGTACGACGCTCTGACTCGTTCATCGCTTGTGGTGTACATAAAGACATAGGCACCTGGCACACGCTCTCGCTGCGTCATTCTGTCTCAAGATGGCTGGCTCTACATCAACGCACGTTGAGAGTGTACCCGACGATATAGTAACACAGCCTAACGGTGTCAAGGACAGTATCGCAGCGAAGGTACTACCGCCGTCATTCTACAGATCGAGGCTCTCGCATGCAGCACTTCGAAGAAGACAAGACGGAAGTAGGTACTACCGCATTGAAAAATGTCTAATCTGACACGACCTCCATTAGTTCGGGCTCTTCTGCCTCTGGAGAGCCGTCCAGGTGTCATTTCGCTTCTAGCCGGCAAACCGAACTCGGAGACATTCCCAATTACATCCATGAAGTTCAATATACGGGATCCAGTATCCCCCAATGACGAAGTGCCTATACAACTTACGGACGAAGAGTTGCATATCGGTTTGCAGTACACCTTCACCAATGGTCTTCCCGCTCTCCGTGAATGGATTATTGGGCTTCAGGAACGCCTCCACGGGCGCCACAAAGGGGAGGGCTGGAACGTCACCATCGGGGCTGGCTCACAGGACATGATTTTCAAGGTCTGTCTGTATCGGACGACACCTTCACGGAAATTGACAAGTGTGAAATGCACGACGGGCAGGGAGTAAATGCGCTGCTGAATCCTGGAGACGCCGTCTTGGTGGAAACCCCCGTTTATGCGTAAGCAGACCCCACTGGTATATTGGTCGACTCATCAATCTTCTGGCAGAGGGACGTTGACTATCCTCCAAAACCTAGACGCTGAGATGATCGGTCGGTCGTGTGTCAATCTGAAGTCAATGTGTCACTGACCTGCACAGAGGTGGAGACGGACGGGCATGGCGTCTGTTCTCAAAGCATGCGCGAGATCCTCCAGAATTGGCCGTCGTCAAAACCCAAGCCGAAATTGTTCTACACCGTCCCAGTACGTCACCTACGTAATTGATCACCAATACGAAGTCCTGACAAATGGTCGCGTTGAGTATGGCTCCAACCCGACTGGAAGCACTGCCACCCTCGAACGACGCCTCGAGGTCCTAGCCCTGAGCAGAGAGCACGACTTCTTCATCCTAGAAGGCAAGTGCGCCGTGCCATGCCCCCGGCTTCTGGCAGTGAAGGAGATGATCACCTACCGCAGATGATCCGTACTACAACCTCTACTTCGGACCGACTGACCGACCACCGTCCTACTTCGCCCTCGAGCGCAACGAGCCCGAAATAGGGCGCGTACTACGGTTCGACAGCCTCTCGAAAATCATGTCGTCCGGGCTGCGCGTCGGCTTTGCGTCTGGGCCCGAGCCCATTTTGAAAGTCATGGACCTGCACGTAAGTCTGACGTCCATGATGATCACATCGCGTCCTTCATTCAGGCTTAATGAATCACCTTCTTCACCGATGCATCTAGAGCATGGCGGTCAACCTGCAGGGGTCGTCCTTCTCGCAGATGATCGCGCTCAAGGTTCTGTCGACGTGGGGATACGACGGCTTTACCGCGCACGCTGCGCGCGTGGCTGACTTCTACCGCGCGAAGCGGGATGTCTTCGAGGTCGCGATGCAGCGACACCTAGCGGGGTTGGCCGAGTGGGTCACCCCCGAGGCCGGCATGTTCTTCTGGTGCGTCTCTGCTCTCGCCCTTCCCCTCCACCGCCCCATTTCTGCTCCGCTCGATGGGCCACGTTCACTGATACATGAAACTTCGATTTACGTTTAACAAACAGGTTCAAGATATTGTTGAATGAACCCGGATCGGGGGGCGTGGCTGGAGAAGCGGAAGGCGACTCGGACTATGTCATACGCACGACGGCCCTGGAGCGGGGCGTCCTCGCGCTTCCTGGTGCGGTGTTCTACCCCAACCCGCGCAAGACGGCATACGTCCGCGCGTCGTTCAGCCTGCTTCCCGAGTTCCAAGTGGACGAAGCGCTGCGTCGCCTCCGCGAGGTGGTCATCGAGGCGAGGCAGGCCACCAAGCAGCTTTGACCTACGGAGCTACTCAAATACACGGAATTTATGTATTGTGCGAAACAGTCATCCGAACAAATTGTACCATGTAGCCGTGGACCGACGGATTGATGGCGGCGGTTGGTAGCTGCATGCTACCATTGCTTGCACGACACGATGCAATGAATGGTCGTTGAACCAAGAGGACCTTGGCTCGCTGAGAACAGGTTGATTGCTCACTTTATTTAGCGTGTTCGGGCAGGACTAGGTACCCTCGGCGTTGGAGCGCGATGGCGCGTAGTCTACGTGAGCTCCATGAAAGCCGTCATGACTCAGGGTCCGTTCATATACGGGCACCGTTCCCCTCAGAAGCTCTTCCCTGTCCGGCTTAGCTCTTCCACCTAATACTCCAAGACAGGCACACGCGCTTCAAAATTTGGGCTGCGTGCCTGCAGCAGTGATCGTTCACTCGACAGCATCTGTCTCGGGACCCGCTAGGATGGTCTGTCCCTTACCATTCGGCGCAGACAGTGCGGGAAAGCTCGAACCACGTGCTGCTCTCCACCGTAGGTGGGCTTGATGTGGGGATCAGCGTGGCCCCGGAGTCGTCGGCGTATCTCGCTTTGGGTCGTGAACCAACCAGATCTGCTCCCGCACCGCAATTCTGATCCGCAGTTGCTCCGAAGTAGGTTACTTCATAAAGCCAGCTCGAGCCGTCCTCTCGGGCCAGCTACGAGCGACACCTCGGGAACATCAGCAGTGGTGGCCCTGGTGCTAAGTACTATCTACGACCGAAATTATCTAGTGCGACGTTCATATTCCGCATGCTGCGCTTGCTGCATGTGTAGTAGTATGAGGCCCTCGTCCTCTACATAACGGGGCCGGCGGACTTAACGGTAGGTCCGAGAGGGCTACCGCTGGACGGCCAAAAAAAGTACGTACATACACGCGGCTCAATCAGCCAGATGCGTTGTAGAGGGAGGCATGCGGCGCCCGTGGAGAACCGCGACTCGATGCGGGAACCGTATGCATATGCATAGTATTACGGCCTCGATCACGAGAGGCTGTCTTTCTAAGCATATGCAGGCGTCCGAAGCTGTGTGGTACGTCGTCTTCCGATCACGGTTGCCTTCAGATTGATATATTCTGATTGGTCTGACTGAACCTAATAGTTTCTCGCCAACCAAAGCCCTCTCGCGGGAAGCCTCGACCTTTGAGAAGCACTTACACGGGTCCATCCGTCAAGTTGACGCGCACTCCTTCGGCTGGATACTTGCCCACATGAGGCAACGAGTGTGACAGACTGGCGCTGCGTCAATGAGAAGGGTATCTAGGCAGCTCTCGTACATACGCTGGACGGCAGACTCAGAAACGTAGACATGTATAATTAAACTTCTGACGGCAGGTCTAGCCACGTGACCGTGACCTGCTTACGCAGATTAGGAGCATAATGGGAATCTCGCGCAGGAGACTGGAATCTCGCTCACCTCGCGCGCTTCCCCCTTTACGTATACGCTCATTGGTTTCCACCAAGACTACTAAGCAGGTTCGTCGGAGAGTCTTGAAAGGTTGCTCGGTAGTGCTGACCATCTGGAAACACTATGAACTGCCGCATTGGTGAGCGGAACCATACATATTGCAAGTTTGCGTACTCGTACTGACTCGTCATGATAGCTCCCACCTTCTGTCCCCAACGATCACGGCAGATTCCAACCTCATCGAATTCTTGAACCATCTTGAAGCCTCAAATAGTCATCAAAGTATCAAGGTAAATGATCCCGCTGGATCTCCACGGATCTCGCTTAATCACCGCACAGATGGCGTTCTTCGAAACCTCTGCGCCCGTGAATGCCTGCTTCCAGGTCAAATGCGATAAATGTGGCAAGACCACTTGGAAGGTACGCAGGGATCTCCACCGTCATTTCCCCCCATCGCCCCCGGTAACTAGATCGTGCGATCCTCGTACGGCCTCCCAGCGACGGCGCTGATCCGCCTCTGAAGGCTAGCCGGGCATTGATGTATTCTTCCCCCCCTTCTGGGAAGAAGAGGTGCAGTGCATGTGGCCATCGCGCTGACATTACGTTTTGCTCTGTTACAGGGATGCGGCAAGCACGTCGAGTCGGTGGGTACCCCAGCCCTTCTCCCATCTACTTGATGTTGGGATCACATCGCAGCGCGGAGAGCACCCAGACCCAGCGCGACGTCTGTGGCGGACTGGGTGGCAGCGGCAGGCTATTACTATCTGTCGAGAGAGGAGATGCCATTGCCACTGAGTCCTTGATCTGCGTCGTACCCGGCCGGGACAGGCAACACAGAGCTCTCGAGGACAATGGGGAGAAGTGCAGCAGACGTTCCTGTGCCTTCCCATTGTACTCGCTTCGCAGTGATCGGCGAGAGCCCAGTGCTATCCGCCCGGCGTCCGCATAGCTGAAAAGATCGGTCGTACATCATTGTCGCTGACATGCATTTGGCTGCACAGGTGATGAAAGACGTGAAAGAAGAAGACAAGTGTGCGTGCCCTCGCTGAGAGGGACCTGTTTCACGGACGAGTTGGGCAGCGCGGGGGCAGGGAGCTGGTGCAGTGGGACGGAGAAGCGAGAGAGGGGGCGGCTTCTGCCGCTATCGATAAACTGTATTCTTGGACAGGGTGAGATATATGGATGTTGTGTACGTCGAGGGTGCCGTAAGTTGCGGAATGCAAATGGGTAGCGCTGAGATGCGGAGGCAGTGAGCTGAGGGGAAGACGAATTCACGGATGAGTTGACGCGGCGGGTGGCTGGCGAGATCGCTGCTGGATCTAGGCGGGCGTCTGTACGAGGGGCATAATTCGCCAAACAGGCGCCCGACCCTTCGCCTCCCACCGTGGAGTGTCGCCTGCATAAAGTCCATCTCCTGTCCCTCTCCTGCCCTCCGCTTCTCCCTCTCCGCCCTCCTTCCTTTCCCCCCTCCTCACCGCACCGACGCAGCCGCCATGGCAGACGGTAGTGACCCCTCTTCCTCCCGCTACCGCGCTGGTGGCGACCAGACTGCCGCCCAGCGCGTCCACGACCTCCAGCCTGCCAGTGCTGTCATCATGACGCACGAGATTCGCACAACCCTCAACCGCGAGTTTAACCGGAGGATGGTCAATCACTACGAGTTCGATCACCGTGTGGGCGTCGGCCAGCACGGCGAGGTGTATCTGGCGCGGGACACGAAGAAGGACTACATGCCTGTGGTGCGCACCATTCGACCTATTCCAGCTGTTGCACTCACTCAGTACGGCTCTTCCTTGCATTTGCGCGTGCATGCTACGTAGGCCTTGAAGGTTGTGAAACGCAAGAACCCCAAGGCGGACAAGATGAGCAAGTTCCGGAAGCAAAACCAGAACCTCCCCACCTCTCCCCACCTCCCGCTCACCGATAGGCTCGGGACGACGGAGCACAAGATTCGCAAGGAGATTGCGATCATGAAGAAGTGCAACCACCCGCATATCGTGAAGCTGCTCGAAGTCATAGATGACAACCTGCATGAGAAGATATACATGGGTACGCTATCGTGTTCTTCCTATTGCCCGCCCTGCACTCGCTCGCTATATGCATGTCTCCGTCTAGCGACGCGCGCGTGTCCTTGTTTCCTCTTTCACGGACAGTCCTGATACAGGACGCGGTCGTTTTGATTATGGAACGTGTCGGACCGTGCTCGGCTGCAATACGCAGCGGCGACATTATACCTGCGAAGGGTACCCTTTGATGCTTCGCAAAGCTAACCCATTTTGCTTCCGCTAGTCATGGAGTATCTCGGCGGTGGAGAGATCAAGTGGCGGACGAATGACGGTGAGCCGGTGCTACGCGTCGACCAGACACGGCGCATATGCCGTGATGTCATTCTGGGTCTGGAGTACTGTACGTTCTATCCTCGCGTCTGGCTACCAGACTTGTTTGACCGTCGTGCAGTGCATCACCAAGGCATCATACACAGAGATATCAAGCCGTCCAACTTGCTCTGGACAGCTGATCGACGGACAGTCAAGATTGCCGACTTCGGTGTCGCGCACTTCTCGTACGCTCAGCGCCTGGCAGCTGCCGGCCAGGGTATGGTCGACCCTGCAGACGAGGACCCCATCCTCATGGACGACACGGACCTCTCCAAGACGGCCGGTACACCCATGTTCCTCGCACCTGAGATTGTGAGCGACACCTCCGACCCCGCTGCTTCTTCTTCCACTGTCAACGTCAACGAGACGCAGAGTGGGAGGGCGACCGCTCGCCTGCGACGCCGGCAGCCCATCACGAAAGCCATCGACGTATGGGCCTTTGGTGTGACGTTGTATGGCCTGCTATTCGGCCACCTTCCGTTCCAAGCAGACCGTGAGTACGAGATCTACCAGATTATCCGGCGGCAGGACTGGACAGTGGATTCGACAATGGGTGTCGATCGCATCGAGACTGGCGGTCGGCATCAACGCCTGCTGCCCAAAGGTCAGGAGACGGATGGCTATCTCGCCATGAAGCTTTTGGAAGGCTTGCTTGAGAAGGATGCACGCAAACGGATCACGCTTGACCAAGTAAAGGTGGGTGTACCCATCCTTGTTTTACATGGTATACAAGACGTTCTGACGATTCCTTATAGCGTCATCCGTGGATACTGCGTGATATGCAGAACCCAGATGGTTGGCTGCGCGAGACCCAGTTCGAGCCGGCACTGTCCTTGGAGCCCACTGCGGATGAGACTAGTTCCGCCATGTCCTCAGTACGGTTTCGGTGGACAAAACCGCTCCGACGATTCTGGCAAGGCGTCCGGCCCACCCGCTCGTTCCTGAATAGACACACGGCAACGGAAGTGGACGACTACAAGAAGTATAAGCATGTTGGTGTGAGGTCCGCGCCTACGTATTCACTCTCGCGGCGGCGGTCAACAACGGGTGCATCGCAGCATGATCGGCGGCGAGACAAGAGCAAGAGCCGGTACACGGGTCGCGACGCGTCACGTAACAAATCCACGACGGATGTAGGTTCGCGGCACGCGAACGAGTACATGTCTGTACAAGATTGGGTGGGTTGGGACGCGGCGCGCTTGGCCGCGCCCGTGCCCAAACGGCGGCGGGGCTCCATTACGTCAAACATGCGCTCATCGCGCGCTGCGTCACCACAACCGTCGCCAATCTCCGCGTCAGCACCGAGCGTGGAGCCCTCCTCGCCGGAGGACCGCCCACCGAGCCGGCTATCGCTCACGCACTGGCTCAAGTTGCCCTTCCGTAGGCAGCCTGCGACTCCGATCGAGCAGACGCCGTCCAGCGGTAGCTCAAATCAGAGCATGACGCGGCGGCGGAGTGGACAGCGGCTGGCGCGGCGGAGCGAGGATGCGTTCAACACTGCCCCACCGTCGAGGCAGAGCACAGCGAGCGGACAGCTTACCATCGCGATGCGCGCGGCGAGCTTGGGCGAGATGGCGGACTACGCACGGCCCTCGGAGGACGTAATGAGTCTCTACTCCGCTGAGCGTGTAGACGATGCCCTGGACGACGACACGTTTTTGCTCGGCGCCGGTGGGATTGCGCAGAGCCCTGTCTTGTCCATCCCGACAAGCGGTGTGCTAAGCACCGTATCCTCGATTGCATCTCTGAACGGCCCTCACACCACGGCTCCATCTACGCCTGCGACGATGTCCGTCGCACACGCAATTCTGCAGCGGACCGATGTAGGAGACCTGCCATCTGGCCCTGATCCCGCAGCCCACGACCCTTCTTCCCTCGCCCGCCAGTCGCAGATTCGCTCCCGCGCAACAAGCCCTCTTGCCCAGGTATCCTACAACCCCGCGCAGATCTCTATCGCCTCTGCCAGTGTCAACGCCGATGACTATGATGACTCCTCGCTGGACGACGATGACGACGACGAAGACGACGCGTCGTCGTACGGCGTGGAGGTGGACCGGCAACCGAGCACTAGCCAGCGGTACCAGGAAGAAGATGAGGAGAGCGAGGACGAGGGCGAGGTGCGCCTTGAGCTGCGGGGACGCCGGCCTTCGCAGTCGGCCTCCGAGATGTCGCCCGTGCGCCGCGGCCCAGATACACCCCATAGAGAACGGCCCATGATCTGTACATAGTCTGAGGTCTGGTGTGTAGGTATGCGACGGACGCTCTGCTGCAGCTCACATAGACGGACAGGATCTCCCCTTCGACCCCACTACTCTCACCCCTAGCCTAGATATACCCCCCCCGCTTTTTGGACCCACCACCATGTCGCTGTATCCCCCACCTACCATCCGGCATCTTGTTACCCATTTTTCTAGCATTCTTATTCCCCTTCGTCATTCCATCCACATCATCATTGCATAGAATTAGCCTGGCGCTGCTGAGCGACAGGAGCGCATAGCCATGCTCGTTATACATCCTCTGTAACATACATCCCCGACATGGGTACCAATAGGTATCGTGGTATCATCTTCATGCAGTGGCAGTGTGCCCGTATAAGAAACCTATACTACAGAGGCTCTAGGACTTGGGCAGAAAGGTGAGAAGATGGCAAGGTCATAACATAAGGGCAAAGAGAGATGGACAGCAAGGAGTGTCAATGGGTCGTTAAAAGGAGTGGGCCGGAGGATACCTGCAGGCATGCAACTATGCACACGTATACAATATGTACAGAGGCTGGCTCGAATCACATCGGCCAGCCCCGCAGGGTCCTCGCGGCCCCCCCTCCAATTCGTCCGATGAAGTCCCAGACGGCGGCGCCGTCGCCCGGAAAGCCCTCACCGGTGGCGCGTATAGAGTTGAAACTCGACCACGCAGCGCGGTCGTAGGGCGTGAGCCCGCCCGGGATGGCGTACTGCGGGGCAGTAGCCTGCCCGACGACGAACGCAACCGCGGCGGACACGCCGACGCAGAACAAGAGCTGGCTCGTCGAGAGGATGGATGAACCCTCCGAGTCGCCGCCGTAGACGTAGGTGTTGTAGATGTTGTAGAACCGGCTGCTCTTGCGTCGCCCAGCGCGCTCGCTGTCGCGGCGCCCGCTCCCGTTGCGCTGGGATTCCTCGACGAGCTTGTCGATGACCGAGCACTCGACGCCAAGCTCCTCCTTCAGCGCCTTCCAGTCTTCCGCGGTTTCCAGAGAGACGCCGCCTGAGATTGGCTGGATGGGCAGCTTGAGACCGTGGTGCCACTGCTTCACCGTCTCCTCCGCGACGCGTATAGCGAGCTCCTCGCGCTCCTGGGAGGTGACTTGGTGGTAATCGGGAGGCAGGTCGGTCTCATGGTCTAGCTCCTCTGACTTCTGCTTGGGCGTAGGCGGCAGAAGGGTGGAGGATGACGATGCCATGGAGTCAATGTCTTCCAAACCCAGTGCGTTCGTTGTGGATGGAAGGGGCTCTGGGTCATCCGTCTGAATCTCCATGCTGACCATCTCCCTAGTCTCCGGTTCTGGCTCTGGCTCGGGGTCCGTCTGGATGTCCATAGAAGCAAGAGAACGCTCCACGGTCTGAACGCTGAAAGACGCGGTGATGATCCTGGGCTCGGGTTCGGTCTGCGCGTCGCGGGATGCAGAGAATTCTGACGTCTCATGTTGAACGCCGGTGTCCGAGTACTCCTTGACCTCGTCCACCTTGATCGTCTCCAGCCGCTTCGCACGACTGGCGACCTTCTACAAGGATACACAAGACTCGTCAGCACCGTACTGCTTTGCGTACGAGCAACTTACCCGCTTCGTGCGCGTGATGATGGTTTCGACGACATCCTCTCCCTCCGTATCGTTGTCCTCGGCACTAGGACTCACGATAGTCTCCTCAACCTCTGCCTCCTCCTCCTCATCCTGGTTTTCCTCCGTCAGGTCCTTCATCTTGCTCAAGAGCTCCGCGCCCAAGCTGCGGCTCACGCTCCCGCGCACACTCGCGGAGCCGGAGCCGCCCTGGGCGTTGTTCGCCGCGCTGTTGCGCATCTCGTCCATGTCGAAGCGCATGCGGTCGATCGTCTCCTTGAGCATCATGTTCTCCTGCTTCTGCTCGTCCAGTTGCACCTGCGCCTGCTGTGCGATGGAGAGCTCGCTCTCGATGAATGCAATGCGTTCCTCGTAGTTCGCCTGCTCCCGCGCCCACTTCGCCGCCTCGATCTGCTGCAGGCTGGCCGCCTCCTTGTGGTCCTTGATCTCCTCGTCCCGCCGCCGCAGCGTATTTCGGTACCGCTCTGATTCAACACATTGCTCCTGGTATTGCTTCTGCAGGCTCTGGTACGACGCGCGCGCCGTCTCCAGGCTCTTCTGCAGCTTGGCAATTTCAGACTCAAGCGCCGAGATCTGCGTATGGTTCGTGCGCTGCGGAGAATGTTCGGTGAGCGTTGGAGTGAGTCGATTGCCACCGGCTAGACGTACCTCCTTGGATCGGAGCTCCTTCTCCTCACGCTTCGTGGCACTCAACTCACTCTTGACCTCTTCGAGCCGACTCTCCATATCCTCTAGCTCGCTTTCGTGCTCTGCAAGCTTGGTCTGCAGCGTCCGCTCCGCATCAACTAGCTTCCGCCCCAGCTCAGTGTTCACTCGCTGCAAAGCTTCAATGCGCTGCTCATAGTCGAGTGAGATTGTCGACGAAGCTGCAGAACGATCCATGATCAAACCCAGTGCAGATGCGTCGTCGTCATCCGAGTCCGAGTCCGAGTCCGCAGATGTCCGTGGCATTTGCAAGGAATTGATGGTGTTGGCGAAGGCATCCTCGTCGTACGAATCCGAGAGGTCAGAAGGAGGAGGCGAAATGAGGCCGGAGGATGGTGGTTGTTGCGACTGATACTCATTATCTCGCTCTGGCGATGACCGATGGTAGTCACCAAACGCCTGGTCCATGGATGCAAAGTGAGATTGTGGCTGGGATTGGGTACGGGAGTGTGGCCGGGAGATGGTGGCAGCGAATGGAGGGGAACCCACAGATGAAGTGGGTGATATCGGGTTGGATGGTGCGCGAGACCGGCTGGGCGTGCGTTGGAAGGAAGTGGGCGCTGATGATGACTGGACGCAACTCATGAGCTACTGTTACGCTCGTCTATAGCGTATGGTTCTCACCTCCGAGTCACTCAGTGCTCTGCCGTGTTGACTAGCATCACTTCGTCGTCGCGACGGCGGTGGCCGGCGAGTCCAGCTGGAGGGCGCGGCATTGGCAAGAGGTGTTGATCGTTGCCGGCGTGACGCGTCGAACGGTGACTCGCGCGAGGTTGGTGTGGTAGGCCCACGGGAGTTCGGCCGCGAGTTCGGCCGCGAAGAGGATCTCCAGACAGACGTACCATTGGAGTCTTGGCTAGACGAACGCGAGTAGGAGCCGTCATAGTCATAGTCGCGCTCCTCCGAGCGCCCGCGATCCGCAAAATCGTACTCCTCCTCGTTGGGAGGCGAGTCGTCGGGGCTGTGGTTGGTCCGCATTGCGATGAACCGAAGGAGAACTTGAGGTGTTACGGCTAGTCCGGGGTTGCTCTCGATGAGTTGGATGAGCTGGTCCTCTTCTTCGCGTGTCATGAGCTCTACAGAGTCATGGTTGCTAGAGAAGGCACGAAGAACGTCGACGAGAGCGTCCGCTGGGATGACGGGGTCGCCGCTTTCGCCGGGGTGCGCTCGCGGGTGGTCTTCAAATATAGTGTAGAGCTCCTGCTCCAAATCGGCGATGGATTGTCTATTGCGTCCATAGGTTTCCTGCGGGAACAAAGCAAGGTGAGATAAGGAGCACGTTTGAGGGGAGAGTGACTGACGACGGCCATGCTGGATCATCAATTGTGTGCGTTAGGGAAGAGAAGGCTGCGTCCCAGTGGCCGACCAGCCAGAACCGAATACTTCCTTGCATTGTTTACGTAAGCAAACAGCACCGTCTCACTACATGTGACCGCGCCCGAGCCCCCGTGTCTCCCCGATGCGCCCGCTTTGTGGCAAAGTTTGGGCAAAGCAGCTGAAAGCCTGAAAGTCTTCAATCGATCGCACTGGGCAGCCTGGCAGTAGCGGTCTCCTTCGACTCCAGGGAAGACACCCGTTCCCCGGATATTGAAACAGTGAGCTTGTGTTGCGCTCAAGCGGATATGCTGCATTGTCTTGCCAACCGCTGTGACCTGTCGCAGTCATATGCGCATATTGTGGTCGCAGGCAGTGTGACGAAGAGATGCGAAGGAGGCTTGATAATAATACTGAGTCATAGGCATGGTTTCTAAGTGGTGCGACTGACGTTGAACGCAGAGGGTAGACGGCAGGACGGCAACTTCAGACGTGCTATTGATCTTTCAGCACGGTGTACTGATTGATACTGCACGGAGACATTCGCCGATAGACAACGATGCAGTGCTGGTTCGTAACTGCCAGTGAACAGTAGACGGCGGCATCGCAGAGGAGTCTACCGATCTACCTCTAGCCTCTAGGGGCATGGGAACGGCCGACAGTGACGTCGATCGAAGAGAAGCAGATTGGTTTCAGTTGCGCGTTCGACGACTTCCTCATATGTCCGCTCGTGGCATGTAGCGGTGAGCAACACGATAATGGACTGGTGACACCGCACTGTCAACGCTAACTGCTATCATCAACTTCCTCTACCTAACAGTCCTGGCATACTATTGCGCGAAGGTCGCGGCAAACGAGGCTGCCACTGGAGCCCCGCGTCGGTGGCTGACTTCGGTCGGGACGACGGCTGAGATGGCTGACTGGCCTGCTGCCCGCCCGATCGAAGCTGACAATCGCTGCGTATAAGTACACTCCCCGCATGCCATCGACCCTCGTCCTCTCTTCTCCTCCTCCCTCACCTTCCCCCTTAACTGAGCCGCTGACGCCACTGACCCCTTACCTTCCACAGGTACCTAGGCCCATTGCGTCGAAGGCATCAAGAGGCAGACAACAGGGAGCGGCATTCTCCCATTAACGTCTCAGCTGCTGCCCATGACTCCGGTCCCCGCCAAGAGTAAGCCGCCCTCGTCTCGACCCACTCACCTCACGCTCACCCACTGATCCTCAGAGTCGGTGGCTGTTGCCGATGCGGTGGACCGCCACCACGTAAACGCTTCGCACCCCACATAGACAGTCTTGCGCCTCGCAGCGATCGGCAACGCTACACTGTACGTGCTGCGAGGCCCGGGCAAGTACAGCGTGCACAGGCAGAAGCCTGCTTGCACGGCTGGTGTCCGGGCTGTCACCCCCGTCGTTGGCTACCTACGCTACTAATAGGCGGCCGGATAAGACCGGTTGAGGAGCGCGACACCCGTGGTGCGAGCGGCGTGGTGGGTGGCACTGATGGTCGCGGCTGTAGCGGGTCGCGGCCATCGCAGTGAGACGTGAGGTACGTATGTTTTTTTCCCGGGGTAGGGGTCGTGTCCTCGGATGGGGACACTGATCCTGGCATGGACCTTGTCGTGGTCCCCGGGCTGAGTACCTGAGCTACTGTCGTCGAAGGCAGTGGCGAGGGGAAACTAGCGCATGCCGAAGCATTTCGATTCCCTGCTAGGCTCGGTCCTTAAGACGAAGGCAAGCACCGTGCATAAAATTGAACGAGCAAATCTGCTGTTCTTGGACGGTGTGTTTTCCAACTATCAGTGACGGAGTCTGAGCGAGTGCCAACTCGTCCACATTCTAGAGCTACGAACGCCAGATGATACTCCTCTTGGTAGCTTCTATTTCCGCTCTCGGAGGCAAGGAAAAGCATCAGCACGGCCCAGGTCCATCAGCGAGTCACGTCGCACAGCACTTACCACTCAGGGCTTGCTGAAGGGCTCACATCCTAGCTATCGAAGCGGTCAGACTGCACCGCAGTCTGAGCCTAGCACGGCACCACCCGCGACCGACGTGCTCTTTTCTATGGTCAGGTACGTAAACCTCTTCGCAGTACTCACCCCAACCTCAATCACCACCATACCATCACCATCGCGCATACGTGTACTGAACCTGCTCTTCAGTGCATAGACTACTACGCGCAATGACGCAACGTTCTGTTGCCCATATCGCTCCCACTAGTTTTCGCTGGTGCGCAACATCACACGGGCCACGCGTGCCGCTATAGAGCGTTGAGGGAGGATAGTACAGTGGTAGGTCTGCGACTGTCGCCTGGAGGTCAACTGAGACTGCGTAGAACAGTCGGACACTGGGGCGGCCTGCGCTCAATCACGAAGACATGTCCATGCGTCATACAGAGTTGCTGCCTCTCTGTCTCGACGTCGCCACATGCTAGGTAGTTGAAGAGTTCAGTCATTCATCATTACAATCCTAAATCACGCACATACCGCCTGGACAGTTCCCAGCGCGCCGACGCTCAAGGCCCTCAACTCTGCGCCGGATCCCAGCAACAAGATCACGGTGGGCTCATGTTTCTTCTCCTTCACCCCCATGCACATCCAGATCGCCCATGCGGTCATCCTCAGCACGTACCACACCCCTACGACCAGCAACAGGACGCGTACACACGCGAGTGTTCCATGCAAGTCGTCCGTAATGCTTTGCAATGATTCCATTCCCTGCGCAGTGAGCTCCGCGGAGTTCATTCGGAGCTCGAGGAGGGTGTCGCGCAGCGCGCTATCGGCCAAGTCGAGCTTCTCCCTGAGGCCCAGCATCTCGATGGCCCGGGCCACCATTTGGTCACTGTTGACATCGACGTTCACTCGGGTTTTCGAGACAAAGGCAGTGCCGGCCCCGGCGATAATGGCGCCGAAGAGGAGGGGGAACATGGCTTGTGAGTCTTGCTGCGAGAAGTAGAGAGGGCGCGAGGAATGGATGGGCAGGCTAGATGCTCCTGCTGGTGTGAAGCCTAGTAGCTGTCTTACTGACTTCAGATGAGGGGCGACAAAGGGCCACGGGCACAGCTATAAATGAGATATTACTATGCGCGTCGTCATGCAAAAGGTAGTGCCTTGCTTCACGTCGTTATTGTTCAGTGTCCACCGTGGTCAGTATAGAATCCTCATTATGTTGAGCTTCCTGACATTGTGTGAGACATCCGAAGCACAGGGAATACAGGGCCGTTCATTGTGCGGTCCTCCGGTCAAACCTAGACGTTGAGAAAATCAAACTTTGGTGTCTCGCGTCTGCAGAATCCACGGTCATTATGGAGGAAATACGAGCTGATTCGTATGTTTCCCCGATCGGTATTTTCGTCCACTAGAAGCAACGACGCTCCGCTTACGAAGGTATACTGGTATATATACTTTGAAGGAACAAACAGGGAGGTCACTAAATGTGCTGCACTTGGGATAATGCGATGTGAAGAGAGGGGTCGTAGACAGCTGTCCTGCCCGCTGGCTTCAAGGGTCTCGTTGTGCTATATGGAATGGGGAGGTAAGAAGGCCATCATTACGTCACAGAGGAATGATACTGACCAGCGCCATGAAAGGCGCAAGGTATCGGCACCCTGCGAGTCCTCGCGTTCTAGCCATTACTCATGCTTCATTTGGCTGCCAGGGCTTCCACTATCTCGTTCCTTCTGCTTCCTGATATCACCGGCCTCTGCGGCAGGCTGAGTTACGCCCGCGAAGATCTTGACTCCTACTTTGTCGAGGAGAGGTGCGCCCGGTACCCCGCCAGCCACGACAAGTACGGCGTGCATCCACAGAAGAAGCTGCAGTGCGTACCGCACTACTAAGAGAATGAGCAGTATCCGCAGCCATAGGAGGATCGCATGCACATCGTCAGTAATTGTGCTGAGGCTGCGGGCGCTCTCGTGTGTAATCACGTCGAGTGTGGCATGGATGGCTGTGACTGCGACGTCAAGCTGGCGCTTCATATCGGTTTCCTTGACCATACGCTCCACCGTATTGGAAGCCAAACCGTTCAAGTATCCCGCCATATGTATGTGTGAGAATCGTCACCAGTGATGCTGAGAGTCTATGAGTGTGCCACCCCAGTCAGCTGGTCAGTGGTATAGTACGGGCGGCGGACCGTGCTCACTGATCAGACCAAGACAGAACCAGAGCGGACTGCGTGGGCGATGTAAGAGACTAAGTGCACGGATTTATGAGAACATGCGCACCTGTGTAGTCGGTGTAAGACACCGAAGGGTGGGCCACACGGGAACACGAACTTGTACAAGGAACAAAATAGGAAAGAGGACCAAATAAACCACGCGGCGCTTTATGTGAGGTGCCAAAACGGCAACGGCAACGGAAGCAAAAGCGCAGGCGGAGGTTTGACACTCTCCTCATGGTATGAGCATGCGCGTAGATAATGAAGACGGGATGAAGAGGAGTCAGTCACAGAGGTGCAAGTACAACGTTTTGATCTTCTGGTCCATAAATGATGATGCTAGTCCCACGACTCGGACGGGCTTTCCGAGTCAGCGAGCCACTGGTTCAAGCTTCACCATCGTTGGCATAATAGGGCATCGCCTCTGAGGCTGAGTGGGGGTTGCCAGGGAAAGGGGCGAGGAGGAAGAGGAGGAAACCAAGCGAGCACGGGAGCTGAGGGAGTATTCTCGAGCATCGAGCAAAGACAATGAAAGAAGATGGGTGGCCAGGGAGTGGTGGCCAACTTGAAAGCACTGATGGACAGCGAGACTACCTGCCAGATGTGCGTTAGACCATTGAGGCCAACTTGAACTTGAACGGATAAGACTATATGACACTTTCCTGAATAGTATGCGCCTCAGCACTGGGCCGCTCGTCACAACCACGTCGCCGCGCATCCACACGAAGAGCTGGAATGCAGACCACTGCAACACGACTCCGATGAGGATGATGAGCAGTATCTGCAGCCACCAAATGTAGCGTGCGCATCGTGTGTGAGCGTGCGGAGGCTGCGGACAAACTCGTGTGTGATCACGTCTAGCTGGTGCCTCGCATTGGACTCCCTGGCCGCACTCTTCGTCGCATCGGACGACAGACTGCTCAAGTATCCGCCCACATGTATGTGTGAGGATCGTCACTGATGTCAAAGGTCTGCGCAACCCGGTCAGTGGTGCACAATTCGCTTGGAGAAAGTAATGTACCATACTGGGATAGTGAGCCAATGCCACAGGACAGATGCTGAAGGTAACGTACGAAGCAAGCGATGACAGACTGTGGCATAGACCAATCCAGACAGCGGTACTTTATATCTATGACTGCGTTGTCAGACCACGGTGCAGAATGCTGCGGCAGAGCTTTCATAAGACTTAGTCTCGCGGCCCTGAGGTGGTCGCTGAGCTGCGCCTTCTGAGTGTGCTAGCTGACAGCTGTTGCCTCACGTTCGCAGCGAGTATACGATAACGCTACACTCGGGGCCAAAGGGGGGCGGCATTTGTCCAGCCTGCGGTGAGTGTGCAGCCTGAGGTGTACCACAACTTCTTCATTGGACTTACTCACGCACTATGCTCCCCGGACCTCGAGGATAGTCTTTCTCAACCTCTTCACAGCCTCCTCGACCTCCTCTTCCCCCAGCAAACTGAAGCTCGCGCGTACGTACGCTGTCTTCCCACCGCGAGGCAAGAATACTGTCCCCGGCAGCGCGAGCACGCCACGCTCGTACGCCTTGGTCCGGATGATGCTCTCGGAGTCGCCGCCTTCCTCGCCATCAGTGGCAAGCAGGAGCTTGAACCTGTGTGGCCACTTATCTCAGAAATTACACCGAGGCGACGCAGCAGAGATGGAGATGGAGAATAGAAGGCGCACCAAAAGAACATCCCTGCCTCGGGCGTACTCCATTCCGCGAGCCCATTCAGATGGCGGTGCATCGCGCGCTCGAAAACGTCGCGCTTCCCGCGATAGAACCGCGACACCGTCTCCGTGTGCGCCTTGAACCCGTCGTAGCCCCACGCATCGAGGACGGAAAACGTAATCGCTTGTGTGAGCGAGGGGGTCTGCAGATTCGCGACAGCCGTCTGTCGACGTGAAGTGCGATAAGGATAAATCATCGCGTGGAGAAAAGGGCGGGTATGGCACCTACGTGCATATCTAGGGCTTGGAGGAGGGGCTCAGGTCCGCTGGCAAAACCTATGCGAATGCCGGACGAGAGGATTTTCGAGAGACTGTCAAACCGCAGTACGCGCCCGACCTCTGGTTGCTCGAGCTCCAGCGCAAAGTAGGATGGGTAACGAGCGGCGTCACCGTAATACAGGAAGTAGTACGGATCATCTGTGCGAGTATCAAGATATGATAGCTGCGTAAGATGCACAATCAGCTCACCCTCAAGGATGATGAAATTGTATTCTCGCGCAAGCTGGAGGACCTCCCGTCGCCTGTGGAGCGTTGCAGTCATCCCGGTCGGGTTGCAGCCATACTAAGCATGCGCGCTCAGGTCTGCGTATCAGCGTGGAGGGGGAAAAGGAGACATACAGGAACTGTATAGAGCACCTTCGGCCTCGGCTTATTGTCGGGCCAGTTTTGTAGGATCGAGCGGAGTGAGCTGGACTGGATGCCTTCTGCGTCGGTTTCAACCTCTGCACTTAGAGGTATCAATACATGTCAATCAATCTGAACATCAAGCAGCGTACCGACGAGGTCACAGTGCAGCGCTTGAAACATGGGGAGGACGCCGCTACATAGGCGTCAGGTGCGAAGCCCACACAGTTGAGTATACAGACCTACGCGTAAGCAGGACTCTCGATGAGGACGCTGTCGCCGGGATTAACCATTGTTGCGACAGTCTAACCATAAACATATGAACGGTACAGGATAAGGTCGAGGTTCAATGGCTTACCTTATAGATCACGTCTTGCGAACCTCCCCCAATGCTTACCCTCCAGCTCTCGCCCTTCTTCCTGCCGTGCTCCCTCTCCTGCAGACCATAGACCCATTCTATCAGGCTTGGTAGACCTGCTGTCGGGCCATATTGCAAGCCCTCCGCAAGTGCCTTCCCGCTGACCTCGGTTTCGATCTCCTTACCAGGGTCCGTGGGGGAGCGCGAAGTGAGCTTCACGGAAGTAAGCGGGAAGGTCGTCGCATTGGGCTTGCCGGCAAGGAGTGAAATCACGCCAGGGCGCTGTTCCAGCGGATAGAGACCACGGACTGAAGGTGACGCACTGTCAGCAAACGCACATACGGACTTGGGACCAACTCGCACTTGGACTGGGCTTTCTCTCCTTGGCTGCATCGGACAGGAAGGCGGAATAGAACTCAGCAGGGAGGCTGTTCACCATTTCGACGGGACGTTTTCAGGGTAGAAGGTTGCGGTCAGCTCGCTGGCCTTCGCACCTCCGGCTATAGATCGATAAGTAAAAGAGAGCACCGGCGATGCATTTTGGTCATGAGCTCGTCGTCCGAGTCGCAGTCGATCGAGTCAGTATGCGATCAAAGTGTCTTTCCACATTAGGCAGGCGTACTGGTTCAATCGCGGCTGAGCGAGACGAGAATCAGGTGGCCTCCGCCGCAGACCGTGAAAGCCGCCAAGGTTCTTTTGTGGATGCGATCATGTCTTCCATGATCTCACAACACTCTACTGAGCAGGCCTCTATCCATCACTTGGCGTAACCATCGATTCATACATGAGATGTCAGGTTGCACGAATGGCAACAAAGGCGATAATACCATGGCGTGCCGGAGTAGTAGGATACATTTGGCATGCGCTAGTTTCCCCTCGCCACTGCCTTCGACGACAGTAGCTCAGGTACTCAGCCCGGGGACCACGACAAGGTCCATGCCAGGATCGATGCCTCACTCGAGGACACGACCCGTACCCCGGGAAAAACTTACGTACCTCACGTCTCACTGCGATGGCCGCGACCCGCTACAGCCGCGACCATACTATTGCCACCCACCACGCCGCTCGCACCGCGGGTGTCGCGCTCCTCAACCGGTCTTATCCGGCCGCCTATTAGTAGCGTAGGTAGCTAACGACGGGGGTGACAGCCCGGACACCAGCCGTGCAAGCAGGCTTCTGCCTGTGCACGCTGTACTTGCCCGGGCCTCGCAGCACGTACAGTGTAGCGTTGCCGATCGCTGCGAGGCGCAAAACTGTCTATGTGGGGTGCGAAGCGTTTACGTGGTGGCGGTCCACCGCATCGGCAACAGCCGCCGACTCTGATGATGAGTACATGAGCGTAAGGTGGGTGGGTCGAGACGAGGAAGGCTTACTCTTGGCGGGAACCGGAGTCATAGGCAGCAGCTGAGACGTGGATGGGAGAATGCCGCTCCCTGTTGTCTGCCTCTTGATGCCTTCGACGCAATGGGCCTAGGTATCTGTGGAAGGTAAGGGATTAGTGGCGTCAGCGGCTCAGCGGGGGGGAGGGGAAGGTGATGGGGGAGTGGAAGGTGATGGGGGAGTGGAAGATGACGGAGGAGGGGAAGATGACGGGAGAGGAGGAGATGACGGGGGAGGAGGAGATGACGGGGGAGGAGGAGATGACGGGGGAGGAGGAGAGGGGACGATGGACGATGGCGGGTGGGGGAGGGGATTTATACCCAGCGACGGTCGGAAGGTCAGCCAACCCACCCGCCGTCTCGATTGACATAGACGTTAGCCATCCCACTCGATCGACGTCAGCCACCACCAGCAAGCCTCGTTTGCCACACAGTCACAATGCAGAGAACCCAAGGTCCAGGCCATTCGTCGTTGTACGGGCCGCAAATAATGAGCGCAAAGCGTCCGACACCAACGATGACCGCGTCAGCGACCGTTGCGTGCCAGCGGCCATCGCGCGTCGGTGAACGAGCGTCGGTGAGCCGCCGGACGCGCAGCCTCGATCGGTCCGCTGGTCAGACTTGCCAGCCGTCGTCTAGAACAAGGCGTCAGCCTCGACGGCGGATTGACGTGAAGCCTCGGACTCTGCCAGCCTCCCATGAGCATCTGGCCGTCGACCAACGACGGTCGTGCTGTCGTAGAGTTTTTAGCAAGATATCACGTGATTACGATAGCGTGCGCCGACGGAAAACTGACGGCTGCAAGTCCCAGACAATCAGTGTACCCCAAACGCGTCAGGCTGCTCTGCGGAATAAGCATAACACTCGCTTTGAGGGTACTCGCCTGAGACGAACGAGCCAGAGAAAGCCGCCGCTAGTTGAGTTGTCTCACAAGACTTGCTTACAACGTTGTTGCTGCAACCTCGTGACTACAAGATTCAACGTATATAGATCCCCTGTACATGCTCATGACGTTAGTTTGCAGCAAAGCTTGTGCGTCTGTGGATCAGGTGAGTAGAAGATCATCGTAACATTTGTGAGGGACTACGTGCCTTTACGATGCCCCCGCCTTCACTTCTTCCTTCTTCGGCCTACTCCCGAAAATCCCTGTTCCTACTCTGACGATATCGCTGTCTGTCTGCAGCGCGGCCTCAAAATCGCTCGACATGCCCATGCTCAACAACAGTCCCCCGTCCTCACCCCACTTGCCCTTCTCCGCGGAGAGCGCCTCCTCGAGCACCTCCCTAGTCTGCTTGAGCTTCTTGAAGTCTTCGTTCGGCTTCTCGGTAGAGTAGAGAGACTCAGTGAGCGAGCCGATAGTCATGAGCCCTTGGAGGTGCAGATGGGGGCAGGACGTGATGACGTGTTTCGCGAGTTGGACGAGCTCAGATTCGGGAGGTGCTGGGGCGGAGGTGAGGGGCGGCAACCCCGACTTGGCATCTTCGCCAGACGTGTTGACTTGTAGGAGGACGTTCAGCGGGGTCGTGCGCGTGGTGAGCTGCTTGTTCAGCGCGTCCGCACCCTTGGCTGAGCCGACCGTCTGGACCGCGTATAGATTCGGGATCGCTGGCCACAAGTCAAGCACCTGGAGGATCGCATAGCCGAGGGAGACTGACAGTTACATACAGGCAAGTATCTTCGCCTTGTTCGTCTGGAAGGTGCCTATGAAGTGCCAGCGGATGTCGGCGGGAAGCTACGGGTGACTCGGTCAGAAGACGCGTCGTGCGAATGACTACTGAGGACATGCCTGCTGAGCCTTGTCCACGAGTTCCTGTACGTAGTTTTCGCCAAAGTCCCTCTGGCCATCTTCGTAGCACGCGAGGATATCCGAGGCAGGCTTGTACTTGGAGACGGCGACGAGGGTCGGCTTCCTCCCTCTTGTGCTGGTCGATTGCGAAGCCGCTTGCTGGACGCGAGCTCTAATCTCACCGAGCGATGCTCTCAGCTCCTCGGTGCGCTGTGGCGTTGGCCTTGAGGCGTGCGTTGCTGTGGACATCGCGGAGAGCAGTACACGGGAGGCGCGCATGCAATGGGAAGATGAGAAATGGGCAGAAGGAGAGTGGATGGTTATAATAAGATTCGATGGGCGCTCGGCGATGACATCAGGATTCTGCCGCTGCGTGCGTCTGCCACTTGCTGCTCTCTGTCATTCACGTACATACATACTGACCATGGCCCACGCCCACCGGCCGCCCCCTCTTGTATCCTAACCACCACAAGCCCCGCTATGGACGGCCCAGGTGCTGCAATCAGCCCACTCTCGTGGGGCAACGTCGGCCTCGCGTTCTCGTTCATCGTCTTCGACGCGGTCGTCTCCCTCGGTTTCGGACTGGGAGTCGGCAGCGGGCTCGTGACAGCGGCCCTGAGGTGTATCGTCCAGCTGAGCGTCGTTGCGCTCGTGCTGCAGCAAGTTTTCGAAACGCGAAATCCATGGGCGGTAGCGGGTATCGCTTGTGAGTGCCGCAGATGTTTGTCTAAGCCTCGTCTGCTGAGAGCTCGTTCGTTCGACCAGTTCTACTGAACTTGATGGGTACCCTTGAGACCGGTATGCAATCAGCGTTCTATAACTTTGGCATATACTTATACATTGCGGCCCTATCAGTGCTAAACAAATCCAAGAAGCGTTATAGCTATATGGTCAGCGGACGAGAATACTATCCGTCCAGTATACGACGCTCAGGTGCCCGCTCTTCTAGTTCCCTGCAGTCCTCGTAGGCATGCTAGGCTCTACGATTCCCGTGAGCATAATCGGGATCCGCTTTGCAATGGCCGTGGACCCGTTCTGGAAACCAGAACAGTACAGTACGTCCGACATTAGTCCTCCCCTCGGGACACAGTTCTCACGCGATCAACCAGTTCCCGTCGTCGGTATGCTATGCGGTGCCACGATTTCTGGCATCGTGGTCTCAGTAACATATGTGCTGAAGGAAGTATAGTAAGTACCTTTCCAAAGTCGTAGCCTGCATGTCCGTTTTATGTCCGCAGCGACAACAGCGATAAGGTTCAAATGTACCTCGCCTTCGGCGCATCAAGGTTTGAGGCCTGCAAGCCGATTGCGAAGGAAGCGCTGCGTCTCGCACTCACCCCAAACATCAACCAAATGAGGTGCATTCTCTCACTCCGTTTCTCTCATCTATGTAGCAATTAAACTGGCGCCCACAGCGTGCTAGGTATCATCGCAATCCCTGGCATGATGACCGGCGCAATCCTCGGAGGATCCTCCGTCGAGCAAGCCGCGCGCCTCCAAATGGTCATCATGTTCATGATCTCCTCCTGCACCGCGCTCTCGTCGATCGTCACGACCATCCTCGCGCTCGGCGTCATCGTCGACAGCGAGCACCGCGTGCGCACCGACCGCATCGACGTGCGCCCGCCTGCGATCTGGCGCGCGCGCAACGCCTTTGTCGCGAAGCTCCTCGAGCGCGCGAAGTATGTCGGCGACAAGGTGTGGACGAAGACGCGGCCGGCGTTGACCCGAGCGACGAGTAGCCATCGCAGTGGGAGGAGTTACCAGGAGCCGGATAGTCCGCTGGTTGAGCGGGGCGAGCGCTCGGATAGGCGGAGGCTGTTGCCCGGGGGAGGGCAATAGGGCGAATAAGACACCGTCAAAACCGGCAGTAGAATTGCATTTCGTTTGTCTCAACACCATCGAGTCTTTGTATTTCCCCTCGCGACGCACTGTGTAAGATTTGTTCAGTACTCTGGCAGCTCGCTATTCGTTTGCCTCATTTAGCGGATCATCGATGGGTTCTCTGGGACCAGACTCGGAGGCGTTAGCATGCTGACTCATCGGAAGCGTGCCTCCGACCGCGCCGAAATCGTGCAAGTGAGATGCCCCCGAGTCACGTGACTGACATGCCCGTCTTAGTGCCTCTCTACCTTCAAGTGCACACATTGAAAATTGTACCTTATTCAGTGCTGCAAACACTCGTGTATCGGCAATCATTCTCGCATGCGATAATGCAGAGCAGCGCCGTTCGAGGACTTCAGCAAAGGGAAGTTTCGGCCTGCAGGATGACTTGCTTTCAAGTTGCATTGGCAGTACTTTTCCTTCACAGCTGGTCTTTACGAGGAGACGGTGGTGAGGGTGACCCAAGGGTACTCTGAGAAGAGCTTGAGGATTACCCACGTTGGAGGTGATGGTAGTCGCTGCCACTACCTCGAAGATGCTATCGCTAATCTGTGCATGGGGATGCGCATAAACTACGTTCATGTGTAGAGGTTTCGCGCTGGAGCAGCCGTCCACACTCGTCCACAGCTCGTATCAATTGCTTTAACTGAGTGGGGTAGTGTCGATTACATATGCGAACAACGGATAGGGAGGATTCACACCGGTCATGTCTGTCCTGCCAGCCGCGCTTCCGTCTCCTTCTGCCTCTTCTCCGCCGCAGCCTTCGCCTCACTCAGCGGCTTCCTCCACTTCGCCTCGGGCGGGTCCCAGATCCCGAGCTCCCGCTTCATGTCCTCCACGTTCTGCTCCCAGCGCTCCTCCCAGTACACCGTGACCATGCTCCTTGCGCTGCTCCCGCACTTGATCGCCCAGGGCACGTACTCGCCGAAGAGACGCTGGCGCTTCGCGGGGGTCAGGCGGAGGTGGCCGAAGCCGGCGGCGAAGCCGGCCATGGGCAGGCCGAGGTTGGCGAACTCGAAGAACTTGAGCGCGAGCTCGTACTCGACGGCGACGGGCAGGTTGCAGAGGCAGTGATAGAAGTCGTGGCACTCGCGGTAGCGCAGGAGGACGTAGGCGAGCTCGGGGTCGTCGACGTAGTGTACCTGGAGGCAGGGCTCAGCAATGAGATCGTGGAGAGAGAAGAGGGGAGAGGAGACGTACAGGCTCCCGTGTGTCGGGTGTGACGCCGCAGCGCTCGAGCCAAGTAACGTATGTCTTGCCAAACGTCCCCTCTGGAAGGAGCGAAAGCTTGTCCATGTCGACTGTATTGGAGTTCACTCGCGGACGCTCCTTCAGGATCCGCCGACCCTCAGCACTCTCCAACATGCGTTCGCGGAGGCGAGGAAGCACAGGCCCAGAAGTGACGTCCCCCAGCGCAGCCACCATGTCTATCTGAACAGTATGACCGCCGCCTTATTAGACTATCCGAACGTAGACGCACCGCCTCTTCGAGGATCCAAGAGGGACATGAGCCCAGAGCCGACCGCGAGGAAGGCAGACTCGAAGGTGTTGAGTGGGATGTGCCCTTCATACGCCGGCTGCGTACTCTTCGCACGCATCTGCTCATGCGAAATCCTGGCTCTCGATGAGACAAGCGTTGGTGCTGCCTGAGCCAGACATTTTAAAGTATGCCGTGAAGCATGCGGCAAGGAGGATGCGAGAGACATGGCTGCAGTCGTCGACCGTGACCGGAGGCGACGTCAGTCGAGTCGCGAGACACACGATCACCTGCCCGGCGTACCACGCCACAGGCGTGTCTAGATTCAACGCAGCATAGACCTCTCGACCTCTCGCGCTCTTCGCACCGAGGTCTGCTCTGCAAATGCTGGCACGACAACGATACGCTCATCCAATATCATGCCCTAGCAGCGTATGTATGGCACAGCTGAATATCTGCGGGACGATGGCAACCTGAAGAAAGCATCATGCCGCACATAACGCACAGGAAAGAGGCAAGGAGTCGCTGCGTATTATAATGGTCGAGCTGGCATGAATTGGCGCAGTGTCACTATACCGCCCAGTAGCCTCGTCCAGGCTATTCGAATCTACGTTCTGACGGTCGCCCAGTTCGACGATGTGTCATAAACTACTAGCTACCTGGCAAGTGAGTGATGCATTCATTCTTTGCCCCCATCGCATTGAGCTCATAATATATGTACACTCGTAGCTAGTCTGGATTTTAACGCGGGCCGATGCGATGAATGAGGCTGGCAGAAGCTCACCGGTCACCGCTGATGGTGGTGGCTGACGTCGATCGAGAGGGCTGACCGTCCGATCGAGGTTGAGTAACGCTACGTATAAATAACCCTCCCCCGCCCCGGGGGGGCCCCCCGACGTCCTCATACTCTCTTCTCCTCTTTAACTACGCCCTCAGGTGAGTCCCCCTGGTACTAACTGTCCTTACCTTCCACAGGTACCTAGGCCCATTGCGTCGAAAGCCTCAAGAGGCAGACAACAGGGAGCGGCATTCTCCCATCCACGTCTCAGCTGCTGCCCATGACTCCGGTCCCCGCCAAGAGTAAGCCGCCCTCGTCTCGACCCACTCACCTCACGCTCATCCGCTCATTCTCAGAGTCGGTGGCTGTTGCCGATGCGGTGGACCGCCACCACGTAAACGCTTCGCACCCCACATAGACAGTTTTGCGCCTCGCAGCGATCGGCAACGCTACACTGTACGTGCTGCGAGGCCCGGGCAAGTACAGCGTGTACAGGCAGAAGCCTGCATGCACGGCTGGTGTCCGGGCTGTCACCCCCGTCGTTGGCTACCTACGCTACTAATAGGCGGCCGGATAAGACCGGTTGAGGAGCACGACACCCGTGGTGCGAGCGGCGTGGTGGGTGGCAATCATGGTCGCGGCTGTAGCGGGTCGCGGCCATCGCAGTGAGACGTGAGGTACGTATGTTTGTCCCGGGGTAGGGGTCGTGTCCTCGGATGGGGACACTGATCCTGGCATGGACCTTGTCGTGGTCCCCGGGCTGAGTACCTGAGCCATTCGGTGTGACGCGGTGGCGAAGGGAAACTAGCGCATGCCGAACTCCAGACTTGCGAGTGTGACGTAGGTTACGCGGCAGAAGCATCTACAATGCCAGCACGTTTGTATTATCACCGAGACCCTCCACAAATACATACATGATAGCGATGATATAGCAATGACATGGAGATAGCGATCCATACAGCATAAGAGAAACTCAGCTAGGTACTGTACAACATCGAGGTATTTCCGCGTTCAAGTCAACGGAGTCGATGCTGCAGACCGGTCATGTTAATGGTTAATGTGACACTCCGAAAGATTAGAAGCATGCTTACTCTTCCAATGTAGTGTCCATTAGCGCACCGATGTGTGCTCTCCTCGCCGCTCAAGAGAGATCCATTGCATCAGATGGTGCCTGAGGCTGCGTCGGGGATCCAGCATCTCTCTGAACAACGTGCCTGCGCAAGAAGTCCACCGCATCGTCCATCCCAGCCGGCGAGTTGAACCAATGGCCACCATTTGGGTACTCTTTCCATTCGACCTGCGCGCCGAATTCACGCAACGTGTCCCGTAGGCTACGGCCGAGCTGGACTAGGACGAGCGGATCGTCGACGCAATGCTCGAGTAGCACAGGTGTGTGGCGCAGGACGTCTGCGTGATCTGGGACCTCTCTCAGTCTCAGAACTTGCCGCATCTCAGCGAGCGTTCGACCAGAGAATGGGCACCGGCACGAGAACCCCATGAATGCCGCGAGCCTTCCGCCACCTGTTGCGGGGATGTTGAGGTTGAGGAGTGTATGCACGCTCGTTGCGGCGCCCATACTGATCCCGGCGAGCACGACGCGGTCCCAGCGCCCGCCAAGGAGGGCCGCCTCGTCAGCAAGGATACGACGTAGGGCGGGAATGACTTCGCGCAGGCCGACGGCCTGCAGCTCCTCGCGTTCAGCAAAGTCGCGCACGTTCTAGACGTCGAACCATTGGGGCAGTGTATCGGGGGAACTGGCACACCTGCGCATGGGTGCCTGAGGAAGCACCCAGCGAAAGGAGGGAAAAGCGTCGGCGAGAGTGTGGCCATGGGAGTCCCGCCAATATGCCAACCCTTTTCGGAAGTTGTTCGCGTTGTCGCCACGCCCGTGTAGAAAAACCACGGTGTGAGTGTGAGGCTCCGCCGAGGGCGGTATAACGATGCTCGGTATTGTCTCCATGGCGGTAAACAAAAACGCCGTACGGGAGGAGGAGGAGGAGGGCCAATATGTAGCTATCGACCCCTTTTGGCGATCGTGACATCTCAGGAAGCGCCGATCCCGCTCGTCCTCCCGCCTCGGAGTCCGGCGGCGCTGCTTGTTCATCCCATACGCACCCTGCTAACAGTCAGTACTGTAGCAATCCAGTCACATGCCGGCTGCATGACATTGAGAACGTTTATCTTCATCAAGCGGGAAGTTGTACACGGACGGGTCAGTTGCACTTCAAGTTGCGAACGCGGAAACCCTCTGGTAGGTCGATTGCTGCTCCTCGTTTGCTCAATAGCGACCTGAAGCTATGCGGCAATTGTGTACTACGGTACTGCTGTTATTGATAAATGGGATATGAGGACCCATCGAAAGTTGTCCGGATCTCTCGACATCTGGACGGGATATACTTGGGAATGGCCGGCTATGCTACGACGAATTGGACTGTGAGTGAGAATACCCTATAATGTTTGAGGCGAGCGGCCCCGACAGGTAGGTCCAGTGACTGCGCTGTGAAGGCAGCATCTGAGGATCGTGGGCCCTCGTACTACACACCGCTTTGTGCTCCCTCCAATGAGATGTCTGGCAGCTCGCACTGCAGTACCATATCTAGGCCAGAATGGGTTTGCTGGACTGAGCAGGGTTCTGATGAAAACGGTCGCATGTGGTACGCACTAGCTTACAGCCACCGCAACGCTTCATCTGCACGCCAGCCGGTGTATCGAGACCTGTCCTACAACCTAGACTCTCGCAGTATTTGTGGAGGGGCGCGTTGTCGATGTCAATCTTCGACACCCGTTCGATCTGGTATGTGTCCCGTTCGTCGGTGCCGAGCGCAATATATTCATCTACGCTGGCATTCCACTGATTCATTGTCTCCTGGGCGGCGGCCCTGGGCACGGTCCGTCCAGTAAGGCTAGGGTGGCCATGAGCATGAGCTGCTGCTCCATCTTTGACTGGAGACGCACATCAGTGGTACACGAAACCCTCCCCGGCCCAAGCTTGTCCTCCTCATCGCATATGCCACCGCAGGGTCAATCAGGCCATAATCAGCCATGTCTTCTTCGATGAGCGGACACCAGCGCGCCAATATACTTATAACACCGGGGGACGGTAGCTCCGATTTATGGGACTCTGGGATCACCTCAGGGTGACGACCGTAGCCCAGCTCCTCAAGGGTTTTGAAGCGTTTCGTGGTGACGAGTCTCCCCAAACTTGGATCCCAAGTTTCGGACCATTCGAAGTTCCTGCGTTTGCAGCACCTTCTGTACACCTTGTCCGAGCCGCACGTACAGAGGAAGTGGTCTGGATATGGCTGTGGGCTCTCACCGTGGCAGGCTGCCACTGTTTTGCCTGATAAGCAAGGACATAGTCGCGGAGGGCGCGTGATATGGTCGCCTGACCTATCAAGGAGTTGCGCGAAGAGCTCTGATTCGTGCAATGTGTGGAACCCAGGATATATGCCGTGGTTCGGGCTAGCAGGGCGTGCCCCATGCCGAAGGAGAAGGGAGATCAATGGCCAGACACGTGCCTTACAGGCATACAGGAGCGGAGTCTGCCCATCGACGGAGATCGCGACGTCGGCATGATGTTCAACGAGGATAGTAGTCATAGCGATCAGAGTCTTGGTTGATTGAGTGATAGGTGCATGTGAACGTTCGGCCCCAAGCTGCCTCATGTGCTCGACGATCCGCAGGGCATGAAGGAGGGGGGAAGACCCTGTCGCATCTCGCGCGTCGACGTTGGCACCCAGACGGATGCACTCGTAGAGCTGTAGAACATCCCCGTTCGAGATGGCGAAGTGCAGATGAGTACGCTTCATGGCGGGGCTGAAGTTGAGAAGGCTTTCCGGCGAGCCATCCTTGCACAAGGCAAGCTGATCGCGGAGATTCACAGGGTGGGGGTGGCCTTCAGATCGGTGCGCATGGGAGAACACGATGTCTGGACTGCACTTCTTCTGGATTACAGATTGCCGGAAGTGATCGAAATCGTCTGTATAGATATTTGACGAAGCCGCGTGGATTTGCCGTTCCGTCTTCGAGAGCATTTTCATCGGTAGATGAGGGTGAGCACCTGCGCTCCGATTGTCTGCATTGGGTGGCATGGTCAAAAGCGACGTAGACCGTAATGAGGGTACGAATTTCCGGGGTGTGCTAATAGAAACTTGCTTTAGCCCAGTATATGGTGTGCAACAAGATAGAAACGCCACGTTACGGACTGTGGGCACGCTGCCGTCTGACGTCTCCTTGGAGGGCGGCGTTTTGGAGTCAAGTAGCGGAGTCGGATGAACGCTCGATGCAGAGGGCATTCGCAAGACAAGCACTTGAAGCAGGCACCGAGGGAGCGCTCCAGCGGATATGGTGGTTGCGCGTTGAGTAGCACTGGCCCAATTATAGCAACAACGCGAACCGCGAACCTCCGGTGACAGTCCGACATGCGGTCGTCTAACCCTTCTCATAGGTGGCTTCTATCGGCACGCCCCGATACCCATCACAATGAATGCATGCAAGGCAAAGCAACGGCTTCACTAACCCTTCCGCTCTAGAACAACCAGCCTCTCGCTGGACACCATCTCCAGAGGCCGCACTAATACGCTCAGAATCTCCACCAGCCCTCTGCCCCTACGCTTCGCTACCTCGGGTAGCTGTGGGTTGATTTCCCACCTGTCAAATGCAGAAACACTCGTAACTGGCCGCCAATAACTTGAGGGGAATCCCGCAGGTAGCGGAGAACTACCGCCATCGCACTCTGCGATGACGTGTGTCACCTCCTTCGATCCGGTGAGCAGTTGTGGGGTGAGATGTTCTGTCTTGTCGTAGACCCAATTTCGATTTGGAGGCGCAGTAAGGTCTGAGAGGAAAGGCGGCGCGTGGGTGTGAAGGAAGAGCGATGCGCCGGTCTGTGCCGCTAGGTTGGACATGTGGACATGAACTGCGACGAGAGATGAGCGCGATACGACAGCTGCCGCATGAAGGAGCGCACCATGCGTTTCATTGGCATGGTATGCGTTGAACATCGACAGTGCCTCGCCGCCGGGGTAGTTATCAATTGAGGCGAGCGTTAGCAATGCAGTCACGGCGAAGTTCAGCGCGATTAAGCCGACAGTTCCCAGGACAGATAACCTGACAAGCAGCTTGCTCTTCGGCCTAGTCATTCTGGGAAAATATCAATCTCTAATTACTCCTGGCAGAAGAGAAGTCTTACATCCATGTAGCGCCTCGTGCGGCCGCAATGTTAAAAGCCGGGACGACGTAGACAACGAACCGCCACTCCTTGTGCCCCAGGCAGCTTAGCAATGCGATGAAGCAGAGATGGGAAAATAGGAGGACGCGAACTCGAGAGTCGAGCAAGAAGCCGACTGCTGCTAGCGGGAGGCTTCCAAGCAGGAGCTTCGGTAGGAAAGACGTGAAGTAGGTATGATATGGCAATACCTAGAGATGTCACAGTTGGCCAGTAATGCAAAGAACGATGCATTTGCAGGACGTACACCCCATTCCGCACTTTTGCCTTCGACGACATTGAAGAAAACTCCATGGAGCTCAGGCCACAAAGGGAAATCTTGCCAGAAATACGAATCGACGAGTGTCGTCAATACTGAAAGTACATGAGGCCCCACAAGCAAAAGATCCAAAGGGATTGGATACAGACCTGCGGAGCAAGTACCAGCGATGAACCCAACTTTGAGGAGCGTCCCAAAGGTGGTGTATCTTCTGAGTAGACCCTGCAGCACAAGAGGCCCGAGAAGTAACGCGACCTCAGAGCGGAAGACTGCCGCTGTACACGTCAGAAGGACGATTGCACGGTGGAATGCAGGCGCGCTCGGACGGACGGAGTTCGGCGAGCGGTTCACCAGGTAGTACAATGCGACGTTCACTGAGTACACCGTTATACGCATTTATCGTTCCAACGCAGTTGGATTGACGCACCAGGGAAGAGGGCGAACATGTTTGGGAGCGTCCGCCCCATCCAGAAGGGTAGGTGAAATTGACTGATCGTGAAAGCCACGAACAGCCAGCTCACGAGGCGGCCGAATCGGTGCGACACCGCACGCCGAAGGAGACAGAGTGCAAGCGCATTTACGGTTGCGAGAACCAAGCGGACTAGAAGCAGAGGGAAGTTGAGGGTATCTCGATATCAGGATACATGCGAGCACGAACCTAGCACCTGTAGGTCCGCTTTCTGAGAAACCATCTCCGCAGCTGCTGCTGCACGCGCCACGGGACTGGCCACCCATGCAAGCAGGATGCTCCCTATGAACGTGCGCGGAACGGCACCAGGAAAGACGCGGTGGTCGTACTTCGGGCATTCAGGATGTCATTCATCTTGAAAGGCGCGCGCAAGGGGAGACCGCGTACGTGTTGAAGTGCATCCGGCTTTACGCCGTACATAAGCACATCGTGGGTGGCATGGAGGTTGAAGCTCTCTTCGACTTTGGTGTAGGGTGCGAGCAGTACGTGAAGCCAGGGTACGCCGATGAGATACAAGTCCAACACAAAGCTCATGACGATGTTGCCCTGCGAGCGGGTGGCGGGATGGTGGTAAATAGTTCACAATCGGAGATCGAAATCTGCATAGCCAGACTACTATTGCAGCCACAACGCTTCTCTATTCACCCTCCTTCTCGGAGTCTCCTCAGACTGCACGTGTGGTAATGAGTTACCAGCGACCGCGCTACTATGTATTCATCGATTCATCAACCATCTCGTGCGGCAAGGGCAGTATACGTGACTGTATATATAGGTAACGTTGAGTTCTCTGGTACCCACTGTTTGCATATCTCGCGCGGTAAGACTGATCTCTGTCCCGCGACTGGCTTGAGCAATGTGTTGATTCATCACAATGCAGACTACATACTTCTCATATGGCACGTCAATGGCCGAAGGGCGAGGTGAAAGACTTACTGTCGCAGATTGAGGATGCGGATCTGCCACATCCTTCAGGACCTTTGCTCTCTTCCTTTGTCACAGGAGCTGTGGACCCAACATTCGCTGCTCGATACTTGAGTGCAAGATTGCGGGCGGGAGAAGCTCACTCTGCGGTCACTGGTTGGGCTTACATCGCCAACTCAAGTAAGTCTGCTCCTCCCACATCAGGCTGGTCAGCATACTGATGTTCCCAGTTACGGAGAACGGCCGTCCGCCACCGCCACCAGATGCCCTTACCAGACGTGCTATCACCAAACGAGACGGCGGGAAGTGCTGCATCACCGGTAAGGCTGGTTCCTTCTGGGACCCCCTCGTCGTGGTGCCCATCCTTCCGTCCCCGTCCGGTTGGGTCGCAGGCAAGGTATGTCTGATGTCGTCATGAGTAGTCTACCGTAAGAGGTCTAACGTCAGCTCCGCAAGGACAACGTACTGGACATGCTGGGCGCCTTCTTCGGGCCTCAATATCGGGACTGGTGGCTGTCATATGCTAGGGATCCCGCGCGCATGCCGCCACTTCAGAACCACTAGTTGGTCCGCGCGTCCGTGGCTAAGGCCTTCGCAAAGGGACTCGTCAGACTAGATAGGCTGCATCCGTCAATGATTGAGGTAAGTAGAAACAATTTTCCTTGCCAACTATTGTTCTCCGCTCCTCGATTGACGCTGCGATCATAGTTCAAAGTCAAGCCCGTCGTGTTCCATCTAGACGATCCGAATCCGTTTGAGGTCGACAGTGTCTATGCGCTACTGGGCGACCACTCGCGAACTGGCGTCGAGAAGGTTGATGCACGCTTCGTTGGCACACAGGCCCGATTCAGCCGGAGCATTCGATATCTCGAACTCACGGAGCAAATCGCGCCGGAAATTCTACAACCACGTTCGCCGACAGAGGTATTGAGCAATCAGCCTATGTGGTACCCCACTCCGCCTACTGCCCAACCGAGACGGTTCTCTCTGACAGAGGTCCCGACCCGAGTCTTCCTCTCGGTCTGGCTGATGTTTCCGAATACAATCAGGATAGTAGCCGCGTACAATACGCTGCGTAGCATTGGAGAGAGACTCTACGGGAAGCCTCCTGACCAATTGGTGACCCAGAGACTGCCGTTTGGACTGTTTCTGAATTTATATAGCGAACCCCCTTTGGTTCGCAATGAATTCAACGCACTACACACGGTCAGGCAGTACACATCCATTCCTGTTCCCAGACCACTCGACGTCGCTGTCAAGAAGGTGGATTCGGGCGGCAACGAATCGTATCTTCTCATGACGACGCTCCCGGGCATGCCCCTCGCAAAATGTGAACATATACTCGCGGACAGGGACTGTGCATACATTGTAGCACAGCTGAAAGACTATCTCGCACGGCTGCACGCCATCCCCAGATGTGCGCCTGCCACCGGCTCGGGAATGGCCATCTGCGACACCCTCGGTGAGGCTTGTATAGACCACCGGGTCCGGGGCGGGCTTCCCGTAGGTCCGTTCCCGGACGAGGCGGCCTTCAGCGAGGTGCTACGCTTCTCGAACGACCCTGCCCGCCGCGGGCACAAGATCGTGTTCACACACGCGGACTTCAATCCACGGAACATACTCGTCGATCGAATGATCCATCCCGACGGGAGCGCCTGATGGCAGGTGACGGGGATTGTGGACTGGGAAACAGCGGGATACTATCCAGAGTACTGGGATTACACGAAGTCGTTGTTCGAGGGGTTCAGGTGGACGTGGCGGTATGTAAGCATGGTGAAGAAAATCTTCGCCGCGCTAGGTGACTATTCGAAAGAGATGGACGTCGAAGTGAGAAGCTGGGAGTCGGGCGATGGTGTATGACATTGCGTCTGGCTGTGTGCTGGATGTGCGGTCATAGTTATTGTTCGACATCTGGAGGAGGTGCTCAACATTCACGTCATAGTATACCTGGGGTTTCTACCTGCGTTATGCTGTCCCTTGCTCGTAAGAGCAGGGTTCTCCGGATCCGAAAATGTTGGCCCACTTCTGCAAGTTTACAGAGTGACAAATTGCTATTGTCTCGCAGCCACTGGCCTTACCTATAGACTATAGTTCGAAGAGCGGCAGCGCGCGCATTCGGTTTCAGAACACTCTGCATTGAAGATGAAAACCGCACTTACCTATAGTGTACAGAATGAGTACTAGTAGGCCATTTCTTTCCGGACGGGCGCTATTTTGATGTTTGCGTCATGTCCCCACTGGCAAAGCTTACCTTTCAGGCTTTCACGTCGTTCGCCCGTAGACATCTGAGGATTTGTTTCATAATTGAGGCTGAGGTGGATAGCCGTACTGTAGGCTCATACGAGCAAGGTTTGCGCGCCACATTTGGCGGCACTTCGAGTATGCATTAAGTAATGACTGTGATCATGGTGTAAGGGATGCGTAGGCGCCGGCATACATCGCACAAGCGCCGCAATCTCGCGAACGTTGTCGAGGGGCCAGGGCCGAGGCCCACCGTCCTCGTCTCGTGGTATTTTCCCCTCTATTTCTCATTTTCTCCTGTAGATTTCTGTTTCTCTTGTATGGAATCGATCGGTGTGGCATCGAGACTCCATTCCCTTTTTTCACCTCATCTAGCTTACGACTTTATCCGACTGCCATCATGTGTAGCAGTCTCGGAGTGGCGTACTTTAGTAACCATATCACTAACCTATGCCCGACAGGGATATTCTCAATTGCCCGTCGTTATACTGTAGTATTTCGACCATAGGTTCGGTCACAGGTCACAGGCCCCTCTGAACTAGGCTTTCAGTTCATTGGTCACGGTCACAGTGGTTTTGAAGAGGCTGATTCTGCGTTTTGGGCGGGTGAACCTATGGTCGAAATACTACAGTACCTAGGTTCGACACAAACCCCACACGTGAACGTGGGCGCGTGGAGGTAAAACTGAGGAGTGCCAAATTCACAGTCTCGCTACGCGTGCCCAAACGGGCAACTCACGAGATACCGCATTTGGAAGGCAACTACAGCTCATCAGCCACAAGTCCACTAGAAGGCTACCCGTGCTCCGCACGCAAGCAAATATCAGAGCTGTGAGGCGAAACAGATGGCATGTCGTGGATCCAGCGGCCATTCAAATCGAGCGCCCAGCGTAGTGGAGAGTCTCCGCGGATGCCAGATCAAGGCAAAAAAGAATTTACCTAAAATGGCAACCGTGGAGACCGAGCTCCTTTACTATAGAGGATAGATCAGTGCCGAACGAGCATACGAGGGTCTTGTCTGCAGTGCAGGAGGACCTCAGACATCATTTAGATATATTTAGTACCTATTCAATATATCCCCGGTATACTACTCGAGCAGGGGAAGGGAGGGAGGACAAAATCTGTCCCCCCGAAGGCGAGGAAAGGCATGCCGAGAGGATGCCGAGGCGAGGTGGCGAGGAGGCAGCCAGCCACAGAGGGACTGTAAAGTGGCGCGTTGGACCGTAAAGGCGCGCAGTGAGACTGTAAATCTAGCGGTCAGAAGTGGGCTGATTGGGGGGTGGATTTTGGCGCGGGTCTCCGCGAGACCGCGCCCGAAGCGCAGGCGACTCTGCAGATGTACAGTCCTAACCTCGGCCGGCAAACAGCGAAAACCGTTCGGCGGTAGCTCGGGCGTCTAATTGGTCGAGCAGATAAGATATTGAGATAACGACTACATCCGGTAATTGATGTCATACGGCTCTCGACAGGGGCTCCAAGGGACTGTACCGAGACTGTACTCTCGCCCCCTAAGGGACTGTAAAGCTTACATAACGAGACTGTGAATCTTTCGAAGGAAGTCTTGTTCCGAGACTACTACAGTACCCCCAACTGAGCCCAACTGGCGGTCAAGCGGATCAGGCCTCCCCACCAGGTGGCCTCCTTCGGAAGCAAAAGCCCACCTGCCACTCATGATCGCCACGGATAAAGACTTCTTCCTCCAGTACTTATCGGCAGCCGACCTTTGGCCTACCTCCTGTGAGGAGGGGGTAGATTTAGCCTACAATCCCGGTGCCTTCGCACTCGGATATCAGTAACTAGCGCGGCCTGCCCGGAGCTGTCTATCCGCGTGGAAGCCACAATACCCAATGGACAGCGAGGGCCAAGCGAGGGCCCCCAACAAGTCCTGTCATCACGCACAACGCCCTGATACGCCGTAGATTGCGCACCGTCTAGACAAATCCGGCAATCCTGTGTAGCATCTACTACACGCCCGTCATACCCCGCCGCCCGCCCCCGTAGCGTTGTGGTCCCCATCTCATGATCTGCCGCCATACTCTATAAGAACGACGCCTGATGGAACGACGCTCCGACAGCGCCCCTCAGCCTTCGGACCGTCTACTACGCTAGCTGCATACCTTATCGGCTCCATCATGTCTGACTCCACTCGCGTTGCGTTCGTCTCAGGAGCGGCTCAGGGCATCGGCTTGACGATCGCCCTCAGGCTCGCGGACGACGGCCTCGATGTGGCTGTCAACGACATCCCTTCCAAGAAGACCGAGTTGGCAGAGCTGGTCTCCCAGATTGAGGCGAAGGGGAGACGTGCGATCGCCGTCCCTGGAGATGTCTCTGTGGAAGAGGATGTTCGGAATGCCATTGATAAGGTTGTGGCAGATCTCGGGGGATTGGACGTTGTAAGTGTGCAAAATAGGCGTCAACTTTTACAAGCCGTCTCATAATGCCTTCAGATGGTGGCCAATGCCGGCATCCTAGTGGTGACGCCGGTCGTGGACAGTATGTTCATTGTGTTATCTCGTGTTATGCACATTGAAGGGATGTTGTCATAGTTGACGTTGAGGAGTGGGACCGTGTCTTCGCTGTTAATGTCAGGGGTGTCATGCTCCAGTACAAGTATGCAGCGAAGCAGATGATCAAGCAGGGCCGAGGAGGCAGGATCCTCGGTGCGAATGATATACTACTCCCTTGGACTGGCGATTGATCAGTCAAGCTTGGCCTAGGTGCTTCGTCGGTTGGAGGGAAGAGAGGTAAGGAGCTGCCCCAAAGCTTCCCAACGTAAGGCTCACTCCTAATCTCAGGATGGGGTGGACTCTCTGCGTACTGCTCAAGCAAGTTTGCCGTTCGCGGGCTCACGCAGTCTCTCTGTACGTACCCATCAACGGTATCATCTACGCCGCAATGCAGAATGTATGTGCTACAGCGCTTGAACTGGCGACGCACAACATCACCGTGAACAGCTACGCCCCCGGCATCGTCGCTACTCAGATGGGTGAGCTCTTCCTGCATGCCGCCGCCTATCTATCTGACTTTGCTCAATCAACTCAGCACAGGATTTGGGCGCTGGGCTCACCGTACGTTTATCTTCCCAGCGACGTCTGCTTCCGCGCTGACACTGGCCTATAGAGGGTTGGGATGTCCGCCGAGATCCCCGTTGGCAAACCAGAAAGCGTAGCATCTATCGTGTCGTACCTTGCCAAGCCCGAGGCATCCTTCATCACAGGTCAGTGGCGTCTCGGAGTGTGACGTGACCGCGACCGGCTGAACGTCAAACTAACAGGGCAAGCCATCTCGCCGAACGGAGGTTCGGTCTTCGACTGAGCTGCGTGTACGGGAGGCGTGATCATCCACAAGTGTATATGTACAGTCCGTTCTTGGGACAAACCGCCCCGAAACCGTGTACTTTTAGATATCGCACACAGGAAGCTGCAGTACATACGCGCAATAACTCGCGTATTATCACTCCCAGGCGAGTGTTCTGACACGAGCCCATGTGAGGCCTACCGACTTCCTGGAGGGCGCCGGGAGGCCCGTCGAGCCGGAGAACTGAGGACGTGCGTCAGGAGAGGGGCGAACCCCGCCTCGACACCGCTCGAAGGAGTGTGCCTCGCACCCCACCCCCGGAGGCCTGTCCCCAACACCCATGTACCTCCGTGCGCGTTCGCCAGTTGTCTTCTGAGCCATTTTCAGTGCATTTGACTTCCTGAGTTGGCTTCTCGCATTTGACAACTCACGGAACGAGTGCCCAAGCTCGGCGTCATTGGATGTTCAATGCGAAATTTGCAGAGAGTCTATGAGACGCCACGAGAGACATGTATATCAAACGTATAGAATCACCAGTACACATGGGGATTCGCAGTTCAGGCCAGCAGTGACGAGGCGTATGACCACATATGGGTGTGTTTGAGACGCGGTCTAGTTCGCGTGTGACACGTCGCGCCGCATGTACTCGTGACCTGTGACACCACGTATCTTCTATAGTAAAGGAGCTCGGTCTCCACGGTTGCCATTTTAGGTGGATTCTTTTTTGCCTTGATCTGGCATCCGCGGAGACTCTCCACTACGCTGGGCGCTCGATTTGAATGGCCGCTGGATCCACGACATGCCATCTGTTTCGCCTCACAGCTCTGATATTTGCTTGCGTGCGGAGCACGGGTAGCCTTCTAGTCAATCTAGAGTACTAACTGTTCGCGGCAATTCGAGTAAATAGCCGGCTGAGTTTCTCTCATGCTGTATGGATCACTGTCTCCATGTCATTGCTATATCATCGCTATCATGTATGTATTTGTGGGTCTCGGTGACAATACAAGCGTACTGGCATTGTAGATGCTCCTGCCGCGTAACTCTGGAGTTCGGCATGCGCTAGTTTCCCTTCGCCACCGCGTCACACGGAATGGCTCAGGTACTCAGCCCGGGGACCACGACAAGGTCCATGCCAGGATCAGTGTCCTCATCCGAGGACACGACCCCTACCCCGGGAAAAACATACGTACCTCACGTCTCACTGCGATGGCCGCGACCCGCTACAGCCGCGACCATGACAGCCACCCACCACGCCGCTCGCACCACGGGTGTCGCGCTGCTCAACCGGTCTTATCCGGCCGCCTATTAGTAGCGTAGGTAGTCAACGACGGGGGTGACAGCCCGAACACCAGCCGTACAAGCAGGCTTCTGCCTGTGCACGCTGTACTTGCCCGGGCCTCGCAGCACGTACAGTGTAGCGTTGCCGATCGCTGCGAGGCGCAAAACTGTCTATGTGGGGTGCGAGGCGTTTACGTGGTGGCGGTCCACCGCATCGGCAACAGCCACCGACTCTGAGAATGAGCGGATGAGCGTGATGTGAGTGGGTCCAGGCGGGGGCGGCTTACTCTTGGCGGGGACCGGAGTCATAGGCAGCAGCTGAGACGTGGATGGGAGAATGCCGCTCCCTCTTGTCTGCCTCTTGAGGCTTTCGACGCAATGGGCCTAGGTACCTGTGGAAGGTCAAGGGTTAGTGGCGTCAGCTGCTCAGCGGGGGGAGGGGAAGATGACGGTGGAGGAGGAGAGGGGACGAGGGACGATGATGGGTGGGGTAGGAGATTTATACCCAGCGATGTTCAACTTCGGTCGGACGGTCAGCCATCCCACTCGATCGACGTCAGCCACTAACAGCCGCAGAATTGTGCCAACCTCATCTGCCACACCACTCCATGTCAGAGGTCAGTACGGTCGTTGGAGCGGTCTCTATGGGCTGACAATATGGGTGTCAGTGTGACGGCGGCGGGCATTGACTGTGTCACTCACCTCCATGCTCGTGACACGCGCACGATTGGATCTCGCCACGCACATGTGCGGTACAAGCCAGATCCATCCAGATTGGGGCTTCCCCATCTAACCTGCAGTTCTCCGAGTGTATGTGCACATCGTAGTTGCGGAGCGGTGTGTATCGTGCCTAACAGTAAATAACAGTTCTAAGATATCGTAGCGAAGGTCGTCATCACAAAAGCACAGGCACTCATGGGCATACCCCGGAGTAAGCCTGAGCGTAATTATTGCTGCTGGCACTCGGGCTCGTGACCGTGGGGGCCCCACTCGTCGTCCTCGTCGTCGTCCTCATCCTCGTCCTCATCCTCCCACCCGTCCTCGTCCCCACCAAACTGCCGAGCAAACCCAGAGCGGTCAAAGAACGCGGACCCAGAGAAACGCTGGGAACGCACGTCGACGATATCACTCTCCTCGAACGGCACCTCGTCCACGACCTCGGGGCGCGGGTCCATCTCGGGCTTTTTGGGCGGCAGGAGGCCCTCCAGGGCCTGAAAGAAAGGTGAGCTCGAAGACGACGGGTAGGAGTGGGCGGGCGAGCTTACTGTCCGATCTACGTGCTGGATCCACTCTTCGTCCGGCATGTCAATCTCGAGCATGATGTACAAGTTTCCCTTCTGATCAGGGCTCTTGTGTATTGGCATGCCCTCATCCCGCAGAACGATACTGTCGCCTGGTTTGATGATCTTTCCCCGAGGGCTGGTCACCTGGATACCCCGTCCATCTAAATGTGTAATGAGGATCCGCGAGAAGCCCAGCAACGCTTCTGAGAGCGTGATGTGCACTGTTGTGAGTAGGTCGTTGCCCGACCGCTCGAATGCGTCGTGCTTTTTGGTCTTGAGGACGAAGACGACGTCGCCTGCTGGAATGTTCGGCTGCGAAGGAGTTGTTAGTGAGCCATCGAGACAGACAGGAAACTGCATACTTCTTCATCGCCAGCGCCCGTAAGTACTATTCGATTCCGATCAGGCATGCCCCGCTCAACGAAGATTTCTTGCCGGTTCTTCTCCTTGACGGTCTTCTTGCCCTTACACTTCTTGCACCTGTAACGCGTCATGAACGGAAACAAAGCGAATTGAACACGGATACACACAAGTCCTTTTCCCTGAGCTTCTCTCCACGTCCTTCGCAGTCCGAACATGGTGCCCGGGTTGTGGCCACACGACCAGGCGCAAGCTGCGACATATGCATGCCTAAGCAAACCAGTGACGTCGCCGCGGAGAGCACTTACTTGAGTGTGCACTGGTGTCCAACCTTTGCCATCGCACTTGACGCACGGTTTTGGCTTCGCATTGCCCTTCGCTCCTGTTCTGTACGATTTGCGGTCAAAAACGGCGTCATCATAGTCAAGTACGCATAAGGACTCACCCTTTGCATTGCCCACAGACTGCCTCCTTCTCCATGTTCATTTTCACGCTTTTCCCATTGTACAGGTCCTCCAGGGTGACATCGTAAGGTACTGTGGTGTCACGCCCGCGTGTCCTTCTCCGCGTATGTTCTCCCGGCGCGAAGTCGAAGCCGAACATCCCTGCGAACATGTCCGCGAACATGTCATCGGGGGACGGACCCGGTCCTCTGCCCCCTCCCTTTGATAGTCCGTCTATGCCATACTCATCGTAGATCTCGCGAGTCTCCTGAACGCTCAGAATCTCGTATGCGGCAGCCATTTCTTGGAACTTCTCTCCCGCTGACGGATCATCCGGGTTCTAGGCAAATTGGTTTTGTCCCTCGAGTCAGCGAAGGTAGCGAAGCACATACTTTGTCCTACGCATCCCATTGCACTGAAGTCAGCATTATGTCCGAGGCATACTCAACACGGTAGACGTACCGGGTGGTGTTCTCTCGCCTTGCAATCATTCCAGTGTCAGCGAGCATTACCAGACTAGGTGCAGCAACAAACGCACCTTTTTGCGATATGCTTTCTTGATCTCATCTTAGCGTCCAAACAGACAGTAAGTTGCCAGCGATGCCTATGAAGAACGTTGTGGCGTACCTTCTGTTGCTGCAGGATGCACCCCAAGCAGGTCGTATAGCTCTCTCTCCACAGGCACTAATGCAATGTCTAAATCGCATCAATGATGATGATTCGACACCACACTCACTCGCGGAAACGTCTCAAAGTAGTAATAGAGAGTTGGATAGATCCGGTGTCACAATCGCGGTGGCGTTCAAGCTGAGCTATCGGCTTGGAGTATTGAAAAGGTGGGGGGTGACAGATATGATGTCGTGGCGAACAGTGTGTCTATGTATGTAGGTCGCAGCAAACAGAACTAAGGACAGTCGACAGCGAGGAGGAGAAGAACAGCGAACCGAAAAGTGTGATCGCCCTATATGCAACGAGGACGATGTCGCGTACCCTCTGTACACGCTCGCGTCTCGGCACGTGCCCCCGGAATGCACCTCCCCATAAATGGCCAAGCGACAAGCGATTCGGGTACTGTCCTTCTAGCATGAACTAGGCAGACCAGGGAAACAATTGCAAGATGACAATAATATTACATTGACATAGTCGTTACAATGAAAATGCGTAGACAGCTCGTGTGTTGGACAGTGCGTATTTACGATGTCGCACAACAAAGGCGTACCAGTACAACGCCGTGCTACCGCTTCTCCTTGACATAGAAGTGGAGAATGAGGTAACTGAAAATGGTGAATGAGCCAAAGAAGATGCCGAGCAGTGCAATATCCGGCCACCAGAAGGACTGAAGAAGCAGCGTCAGACGAGAGATCGTGGGGACATCAAAGTGAAACACCAACCTGTGACTGCAATCCGAAGGTTGAGAGAATAGCTGCCGCAGGGACATCGATGTCAACGCCGTACTACATGGTGCCATCATTAACAACCAGTTCCGATGCAAGTATGACGATCTGGCGTACCTTGGTCTCCCTCAGCTGCAAGTATCGCAGCTCGTTGACAGCCAATGCCTCGTAGGCCGCATGGAAGAATGAGATGACATTGAGCCATTCCCACTGCTTCCCAAGCGTTTGCCGGTTGATGAGCAACCCAGCGAACAGCAGGCTACAGAAAATGTCAGGAGGGGAAACGTCACCCGAACAAGTAATACGTACTTGAAGAGCATGATCAGGGTGCCGACGAGACTTGCCACACTAGTGCTTGCGAAGGCAATCGACAGTAGAAGAATCACGCTGGCAGTGGTCAAGTTGAACAGTACGAGCACCAGTATAAACTTCCAGAACGTTGCCACTTCGGGTACAAGGCCAATCAGCCCATAGACGATACCACCGTATACGAGCGGCGGGATAACTCGGAGTGGAAGGATGTCGAACAGGACCTGACAGCGGCTTCATCAGCTTGACCACTAGTTTAGACCTGTGTTTGTCCTACCTTCGATGCGAAATAGGTTAACGGCGAGTAGTAGCCATTCGCACTGGATGGTTGCAGTCAGCGTCGCCGTTGTCTGGAGAGACCGATACGCTCACCGCTCCCGCATGAAGAGAATCCTCTCGTTCGCAAACAAGCTCAAGCTCGATAGGCAGGAGAAGCCGAAGAGAGCAAGAGTAAAGAAGAAGAAACCGAGGCGGTTCTGGAAGCCGGCAATATCGTTCCTAGAACATCGAGAGTGAATCTATACGTATGCGGAGACGAAGCTACGCCACTTACGTGAGGTTGTGGAAGAAGAATCCACCCATTACTACTCTGAAGTTAGCATGTTTCTGCACAGCCAGATGGCAGAGCACACTTACGCGCAACCAGCACAGCAGATACATAATGAGCGGCAAGAAGCGCGGGATCGCGGTACAAATTCTTGAACGCCCTTCCGCTTAGGATGCGGAACTGAGTCACCCAACTCGCCCGCCTGCGTCCCCGCGAGATCATAGTCTCCAGCGCCGCGTCCGGCAGCTGGCTGGAGCCGTTCTGCGCCGCACGCGCGCTCGCCGACACCTCGACGATCTCCTCCTTCAGCGACGTCGCGATGGTACTTGAGGCGAATGCGTCGACCAAAGCCTGCAACCGCGGCGCGAGAGGTCCCCCGCCAGGCAGCGAGTTCGGCGTGATGGCTTGCAGGAGCTGAGATGTCTTCTTCCTGACGTAGCCCGAAGCCGACCCTGCCACTGAGCTTGCGCGAGGTTGCAATTCGGTCTCCTCCGTCGCACTAGAGGACTTGGAGTGTCCGGACGCGGATCCACCGTTGAACGCCCGCTCTTCATCATTGACATTGGTTGCCTCTGATGCTGGTTCTGTCGGTGGACTCGTGGGCGTGCTGGCCTCCATGCCGGCATGCATCGTCAAATCGACTAGCGAGTTTCGTGAGCAGTGCAATAGCAAATGTAGCAAAGGGGACGTACTCAAGAAGTCAGCGATGTTGAAGCCTGCAGGGCATGGATGTCCGATTGTAGCGAGGTAGTCCGTGCAGTTGTCCGCGTCGCCCGAGTAAATCAACTTTCCCTGTGCCAGCACGAGCAGCTGATCAAATAGGGAGACAATGTTGCTGCGAGGCTGGTGGATGGTGAAAATAACGGTACGGTTGTAGTCCTTGGCGAGGGTGACCAAGCTGGAGACGACGCTGAGCGCATTGAAAGCATCCAACCCACTCGTCGGTTCATCCAGGAAGAGGATCGAGGGACTAGTGACGAGCTCGCAAGCTATGGAGACTCGACGCTTCTCACCACCAGAGATGGACCGGTGGCCTGCAAGGTACCAATGTCAGTCCCGTTCAAGATGACAGTACAAAACATTGCGCACCAGAGTCACCGATGCGCGCATCCTTGATACTGAGAATACCCAGCTCATGCATAGTCTCCAACGTCCTGAACTTCTTGGCTTCAAAACTCATCTCACGCGGAAGCCTCAGCAGAGCGGAGTACAAGACCGTCTCGTAGACGGTCAGCGTGCTCATCAAGGTATCCTCCTGGTCCACAAAGCCCATCATCTTCTTGAAGTCCGCGTCGTCGACTTCGCGCCCATTCACCAGCGTCTGCCCAGTCACCGCGCCACGCTTGTTCTTGCGTGCGAGGATATCGAGGAATGTCGACTTGCCGGCGCCGGAGGCACCCATGATCGCCAGGAGCTGTCCAGGCTTGACGGAACCCGAGATAGAGTCGAGAATGACGCGGTTCCCAAGCGTGTATGAGATGTCGGAGAAGTGCAGGGAGGCAGGGACATGCTCAGACATGAGTCTCGCGGTCTCAGTCTCAGGAAGACGGATGCCGCCGAAGTCGCCAGAGCGCGTCCTGCCTACATACCAGAACACTGCAACACGACGTAAGCTCAAGAAGACACAACCTTTGCGTTCAAGACACTTACTAGCCGTCGCAAGGATGACGAAGAACCCTGCACATGCTACGCTCAGCGCGATAAACTGGCTGTTGTCAGGCTTGGGCGGAGGCTGCAAGCGCATCGTCAGGGCGCATAAACCACGCTACAATTAGTCCCTTACCTCGTACCCGGGCACCTGGGAATAGTGCAAGCACTCGCCGCTATCACACTGCAGCGTGATATAGCGGTCTCCGAACATGGTGTCGATGAGTTCATTCATGGCGGGCTCCTCGAACTGGCAGCCATGGCCTGTCTTACAACTGAACGAAGCAGGGCCCTTGATCTCCTCCGTGAGGAAGTCCGAGATATCTGCACCACAAACTCAGAATGCAGCCCAGGACCAACACCCATACTACTCACCAACACTGCCGTTCTCACCACAGATGAACCGGCCAGGGACACACTTGCACTGCATACGCTCGCAGTTGTAGCGCGTGGTATTGCTGTCATAGCCAGACTCCATTCCGAATGCGCATGTGTCCAGCGCACAATAGAACGACTCTTCCTGTGCGGTCCAGAACTGGAATTGACATGTGTTGTCCATCTTGTTGCAGCTGAACGTAACCTCGGGAGGACGATCTGGGAGCATATCAAGAATCTTGCGATCTACTCGCTATCAGCGCACCGCTGCAGCCGCAGAGGTCAATGTACGCACTAGTCACCGCGCACATTTGGTGATTTTCGAACACAGTCACGCCTCCTTTGTAGCAAGTCATGTTGTTGATTTCTTCTCCATCCTCCACAGGTTTTCCAGCAAGCGGAAACCCAACGCATGCGTCGTCGGTCTTGCAAACTGCGAGAAATAAGAGCGCGCCAATCCGCAGCAAGCTAGGGACGTACCGTTGCAGTTCACACCTCCCCATCCGTCCTTACAGTCACACTTCTGACCCGGCTCCCGCTGCCTACGTTTATCACCATCCGCCAAAGATTCACACTCTACCCCGAGGATCAGCACCAACTGTGGTCAGTGAGACGACGGAACGTACGCGGTGTCAAGCAGTCAATTCCCGCCCACCCCGGGGGGCATTTACATTGCCCATCGTATGCAGAGCACTCTCCGAACTGTCCGCAATCGAAGGCGTCCAGCTGGCAATTGAAACATGGCGGACAACGCTCTGCGGAACATTCAGCTGCCCATAGCGCGACTGGACACGACGACGACACGTACCCGGCCTCGTGTTTGCCACAGCTAACGGCTGGTACGCATCCCCCCTGTGAGGACCGAGGTTGATGGAAAGTCTGTATGAGGACTTACCGACAAATCATAGTCATATGGAGAGATGCTACTACGAAGTGTTGATTGGTTCTGGGCTCCGTATACTGATGGACTCAGCGAAAACAGCGTAAGCAGCATGGACGCCGCCATCCCGCGGCGCCTGTAGGTTACCATTACAGAGGAGGTCCCCACACCTAGAAAGTGTTGGCGAAGTTATCGTGGGATACAGAGGCAGCCGGAGTTGCGGAAGACAGTGGTCGTCGCCGTGCACGGTCAAGTCGCTCACTACGGAACCTGGGACCGGGGAAGCTTTACTCCGCTGTAACCTCGGTTGTGACGTAGCCTATCTCCTTTCAAACTCCGAAATGACGGGATAACAAGGGGAACTAAGCAGGGTAATTGCACTTTGTCAACGCGATGACGCGCTTTCTGCCACTAAGCTTGCTTGACTGGGACGTGTGTGCCGAAGCTGCACCTGGGGCCGAATCGTTGTGTAGAGTCGTCCTCACCCAACCGCTAGCCCACCATAAACGACGTTGAATGCTGCAGTGCACCGCGTCCTCCGAGGGGGCAGTATTGCACTCAAAGATACTCACAGCTTATACGGGAGAAGATCACAAGAACATGATATACTGAACCTCGCCATCATGTCGTCTGGATCGAACTCTTGCTTCTACCCTTGCTTCAAACCTTGGCCCACTGCCATCTCAATGTCCTCAAAACCAATAGTGCTTGCGCGCAGCTTCCCGGACCCTAAAGTGTTGACACCTCCATTCAGCAAAAGGCTATCATAGTGGCAACTCGGTTCGTGTTCCATTCAACCCATCTGCTACACGACTTACTGTGATTCGGCGGATCTACGTGATCGATTCGTATCGCAATGGTGCCTACCTGCATCTCCTCTTCCCACAGCAGTACGGGGCATCGGTAGCAATGTCCCCAGCGCGAAGGCTCCGCCGAAGAGAAGGTTACGGTCTTCTTGCCAGGCGGTACATAGATTCACTCGCCTCTTATCCTTGCTGCTGCTCTTGTGAATCCGGAGGCGGGCCTCACGACAAACAATTCGCTAGATTGACGGTTGATGTGCAAAGAAACAACAAAGTCCGAGGACACACCGCCAGTCATCTTGACTTCCTAACCCGCCATGGCGTGAATGATACCCAGTAACAGCGATGGCGACACCCCGCTCCGGGTCGGACGCCGACTGACCACAATCTCAAGGCGTGTCGCCCTTTCAACGTGGACTATTGTCGCATCGGCATTTCTTGACAGCAGGAGACGTAAAAGCTGATGAAATTGTTAGCTGACTTCTCATGTATCTCATGGTTCAGGCCGTCGGAAGACGCGACGAAAACAGAGGGCCTGAATCCTGCGAACGACAGCTCTCGGATATGACTTCCTCCGAGGTCAGTGGGACTGCTGACACTCACTATCTCGCCAGTGACACCATGAGCGTGCACCCTCTCACCGTACCAGAGGGTGTATATGAAGGCCTAGCTTGTGAATAGGCTATATCAGGATGCGAGTCCGCGATGTCTTGGAACGGGCGCTGGGAAACCCGCGCACCTTGGAGGGGCCTCATTGGGTGGCCTGTGGACCCCGCGGAAGTCGACGAGAGAGCAACATGAGCATGACTGATGATGCACGCTGACGAACCAGGTCAGCGTGTTCCGGAAGACGTGCGGGCCCGCAAAGATGGGCCATATGCTGCCGACGTCGGTGTGAACGCAACATCATGATCCCGTGAATGGTGCGCAGACCGTAATGCACTCTTGACTTCGTTGCCGCAATGATCGCGTCGTACGACGACGGCGAATGTCCTAGAACATGCGAATTGGCAAGCCTAGGTGAAGAAGAGAACGAACTGGACCAGGTCCACAGGAGGCGGGAGGCATCTCGTTGAGCGCCGGAGGTACCGACGCGGCGCTCGCATAAGCGCCGATCACGTGCCAGAACGAGAGGGAAAGTGGTCTGACATTTCCTGCCATTCGCCGCATTTAAAGACGAAAGGGGCGAGTCCGCTGTTTCCCCGTCGTCCCCGTCGTCTTCGCGGTCGTCCTCATTGTCCCAGCCCTTGCTGTCGCCGCCATATACCACTCGACCACCAAAAGCGACGATTAGCCATGGATATCGCGTTGAACATCTGTGACAACTACGCCTTGGACAAGATCTGGGCGACGGTGCTCCCTGCATCAGCATTTATCTCGTCTCCGAGCGCCGCATTCTTGCAGGCGTCCTTAAACGGCTCATCACTGCCTGTCCTGACCTCGGAATCAGGCAAATGGTCACAGCTCCTATCCTACATTCCGCATCCACCCTTACCTGCGTCCGTTGATGAATTGACCCCGATTGCACCGTCTCTCGCATCTGCATGGCCACGCGACTACCTCCCCCGCCAGATCATCTCCCTCTTCGTGCTCACTCTCATCGGCATCCACCTCCTCTACTTCGTCTTTGCGGGCCTTTCATATCATTTCATCTTCAACCATGAGATGATGAAGCACCCGCGATTCCTGAAGGATCAGGTCAAGCTCGAGATCCGGCACAGCTTGAAGGCCTTCCCCAGCATGACCCTCCTCACCCTGCCGTGGTTCATCGCGGAGATACGGGGCTACTCGAAGCTGTACGACAACGTTGAGGAATATGGATGGGGTTACATGGCCTTCTCCACGCTCTGGTACGTCCCAGTATACCCAATTTCATGTCCGCACGATACTAATAAACCCGGGTGGCCGCAGGTTCCTGCTATTTACCGACTTCGGTATCTACTGGATCCATCGGTGGGAGCACAACCCGATGTGGTACAAGTGGTTGCACAAGCCGCACCACAAGTGGATCGTGCCCACGCCGTTCGCGTCGTATGCTTTCCACCCCCTCGACGGCTACCTCCAGTCCATCCCGTACCACCTCTTCGCCTTCGTCTTCCCCCTCCATCGCGTGCTCTACCTCGCTCTCTTCGTGGTCGTCAACTTCTGGACGATCCTCATCCACGACTCCGACATGATCACCGGTCACCCCCTCGAGAAGGTCATCAACGGCCCTGCGCACCACACGCTGCACCATCTCTACTTTACCGTGAACTACGGGCAGTACTTCACGTGGGCAGACCGCATGGGCAGCTCATACCGGCAGCCCGCGAGCGACCTCGATCCGCTCAAGGAGGTGCACGCGCACCTGGCCAAGAAGGAGAAGGAGGCACCGGGCAAGCATCTGTGAGCTTGCGCCGCGAATGCTTCGTGCTGTATCTATTATTACTTAGTTAGAATGGCCTCTTACTTACCAGTCGGCGGGCGGGATACGGATACAGACGCAATGTAATGCAGAAAAGGACTACGCTAATGGCAGTGCTTTGCTAATGGAGCACCACGACTCGAGATGATGTCTCGGCTTCGCCTTCGACCTCGCTTCTGCATGTTTACTCTACTATGTACTTTATATCAATGTGCCCATTGGGCCTAGGTGAAAGAAACTCATGCTCTGGACAATGAACAATCGAACAGGCATGGAAAGGCGCGATGTGATTGTGAACAAACACAGATGTGCTACAAAAAACGGCGATATGTACATGTCATCCAATGGCTTCCCCCTCTGCCGACGAATACACGAGTCTACCGCTTAGCGGGCTTCCTCTTCACCTCATCGTCTTTGCATGCGTGCAACATAATCTTGTTCGGGTGCCCCTGTGTCATGCCCGAATGTCCCTTTGACCAGTCGTATGAAACTGCATAGGCGAATATCGAGCCTGTTCGGTTGTAGCAGGTCGCAGGTACAGGTCCTGGAGCGGGGTCAAAGGCTTGCAAAGAGTAAGATTACATTGTGTAGCATAAATAAAGACGAATAGCGCACTCTTGAGACGGGTACGAGCGTCCTTGTCCCAGAAGTTGATCGTGCCGTCAGATCCTACGAGGCGGGTCAGAATACTGCTCACAGAGGTAATCTCTTAGAGACATACCGCAAGTAGTGAAGGTTCCGTGGACAGGATGGAAATTGATGTCGTTCACGGCAAACACTAGCGATTGATCCTTGTTGGCTGGGTTGGCGTCCTTGCGATGGCATTTGAATGAGAAGTTGTTCCTGAGACCGAGAGCAATCAGCTATTCAGCACGGGGCAACGTTAGAAGTAGGCATACGAAGCGTCTTTGTCTTCGACGTATCTAGAGGATAGTACTATGAGTAAAGGTAGTACGAGAAGTCATACAACATGCGCACTGGATAGCTACGCGCCCCTCGACACTGCCGACAGCGAAGCCGTTCGCAGACGGGAAGCATGTGACAACTCGGGTTTGCCATTTAAGTGGCGACATCATGGTCTACGCAGGTGGTGTCAGTACCGCTCGAACCGAATACCACTACGGACAACCAAACCTTGAATGGGGTAGTCGGGTTCGAGAGGTTGAAGATTTGGATATGGCGCTCTGCCGTACCTACGACCATGAGCGGGTATACAGCGTCAAGCGTGTAGCATCGTTCGGGGAGCTGCACTGTCGACACGGGGTTCGGCGTCCGGAGATCCCAGTACTACGGGTGGTCGTCAGAACGAGCGACGGCGCACGGGGCGGTGCCGCTCACCTTCACTGTCTTGTCCCAGCTGCCGGTTACCAGTACGCCACCCTGTGGCGACTCGATCCAGCGCACGCACTTGATTGGCGCGTCGTGCAACGCGACTTGGGTCGACACTCCCGTCGTAACGTCGAACATCCGCGCAGCATTGTCTGCTCCTCCTGAGAGAATTTTCGTGCCATCCTGAACGGCGAGTCTCATGTCAAGAAGACCTCCAAGCATGCCAGAGTGGCTCAGACGCACCTTGTTCCAGCATACACTCAGTACAGGCCCTTGATGTGTGTACATGGCCTTTCCTTGTGTTTGTCCGCTGGGTCCGACCTCATATATCCGGACCTAGCAAAGCAAAGACGCGACACGCTCAGAGCACAGTAAAGCCACAGCAGATACCGTTTGAGCCCACCTCATTACTCCAGCTACCCACAGCGAGATAGTCAGCCTGACTAGAGAAGGAAAGACAAGAGATCGAGTCCGTTGGGGGATCCGCAACTTCGATGTCCTTGTCAGCGACCACCGTAGAGGCTGCTGTCGACGACGCAGCAGAGCCGAAGAACGACATCACGAGTGGCACCAGTCAGGATTGGGTTGGGAGTAAGAGAGATAAGACAAGGTCAGAGTGTTGCGGGTCGGGAATAAAAGAGGACAAGGTCCAAGCGTTGCGCGCCTTGTTCATAAGGCGTTCAACTCTTGTGCCACAGTTCTGTGCCCGATCCGGCAAGTGCGATGACGGCGCGCTAGTTGAGTACGCGCCCAGACGACTCCTGCCGCGAATTGCTAGCGCAGGATGAAGACAAAGAGAAACCAGCTCAGGCAGGATTGAATCGATATTCGGAGCGTGGTAGGATATGAATGGTCTACAGTCAAAGAATACACGTTATTATTAAGTTAGACAAGAGTCTAGCGCAGTGTGTGCAGATATCCTGTCCTATCCCGCAGGCCCATGAAAACTGCGACGACTGAGAGTAGGCAATGTCAATTCAGACTCGGTGAAGTCATCGTCCGAGAACTCGCTCAGCTCCTCACTGTTGCTCGGATGGTAGCCATAGGCATACGTCGACCGTAGCTTGGGCGAAGGGCTGGGGATGGGAGACAAGGGAGACGAGACGCTCCTGCGACAAGACGCAGGCGACGACATGGGTGTCAAGGGAGAGGATGGCAGAGATGGCAAGGGGGTAACCAAACCAGGCTTCTGTGGCTTTGGGGGCGGGGTTGTGATGAGCACGACCGGGCGGGGCGGTATCCGGATTGTCAGTCCGCTCTTAGGTGTCGACGACTTGGCGGGGGCAGGTAGCCCGTCCCCCCGACTGCTCTTCGGCTTCTTTGCCTTTGCAATAGGCTTCTTCGTCGACACTGGCGTCGGCGGAGTCACTCGTTGCTTCTTCCCGGACCCCGGCTGCCCGTCTCCCGCCGTCTTGCGCTTCTTCGTGCCCCCACTAGCGCTGTTCGGAGGACGTCCTCCGCTGACGTTCATATGCCCCTCAAGCTTCGCAGCAAGTGCTGCCTCCTCCCTCCGCCGTTTCCTCTCCGCAGCCTCCTCCTTTGCGCGCAACTCACGCTTCATCTCCTCCAACACGAGCCGGGCGAACTCCTGCGCGTCGCCACGAACCCATACATCGAAGACTCCCTCCCATTCACGCGTCGGAACGGGGAAGTCAAGATTCAGATACACCGTGCGTATTGGCGGCTCGTCCTCATCAGCTGGGGATCGTCGAGGCGATGGTGTCGGCGTGGATAAGCCCATGGCCGATGTCGTCCCTTCGCTCGCAACAGAGTCGCGCGAATGCACGGCCTTTGAGAACTCCCTCACAATCCGCTTCGTTCCCGGGACTCTGAGACTCGTGCCGACGACCAATAAGAGGTCCGCACCTGCCCTGCCCTTCCCCTTCGAGCTGCCAATAAGGTCCCGCCGAACGACATCGCCCACCTCCTCGCCATCTTTGTGCATCTCGTTGTAGAGCACCACGCTCGGGCGCAGCTTTCCTACTCCGCGTGAGCGCTTTCCGATTAGCTGCCGCGTCTCTTCGAGGGCGTTGCACTCCGGACAGTACGGAGGTTTACCCTCGACGAGGGCGGGTAAGTAGTCGCGCAGAGGGAACGAATGCGTGCAGATCTGGCAATGCATTTGCTGCAGAGTACCGTGGAGAGGGATGCACCTTGGGGTTTCCATGGGCGGCGTTGGCAGTCGGTTGTGCGGATGATCATCGACGGTCGAGGGACCAGCCTCGCTCGGCGCGTCTGCCTTCGTTTTGCATAGACGCGGCTTATTCCGCTTTGCATCGGATTCGGGGACGCCGAAGGTGAGCCCGCATTTCTGCTCAAGCGCATCGATGTTCTGGGTATACACACGGAGGAGCCGTCGACGCTCGTCAAGGGCGCGAAGGAGATGGTGAAAGGACGTCGGCAGAGCAACCTCGGAGAGCTCAGCAAGCTGGGCGATCATTTGGCAGAACATGGACGTCGTGCCTTCAGACTGTGGGGGAGCATCAGCATATGCTCATGTGGACTTGAGCGGAAATAGCCCGAGGTGAGCTTGTGAGAAGGGAACAGAACCGGGCCTTACGTACACAGGCGAACCTCGTGCAACCGACAGGACGGCCGGGGCAGGACGACGTGCCACGCAAAAGGTCCCCCTCCGTAGTCCGGTACAGAAGGGTAGTGTGGTGCAGCAGAAACGAGATCGTCCACTCGTAGGCGAGAGGAAGGCTATGCGTTTGTGCTGGCAGGACAACCCATACCTCCCGGGTATCACGATAGGCAGCTAAGCCGTATCATAGAGCGAGGATGACTTGACCAAGTGTACGCCTCAGTGGCACTCACGTTGAAGACCGATGCGTCAAACAAGTCCCTTCCCGAGCTCAGAGTCGGATTGTCTTTCTTCAGCGTCTGAAAAAGGCCCTCGGACGAGCGGAAGTCCGGGATACCAGCATTCACGGATATGCCAGCTCCTACACGCATATAGCGCATCAGCTACCATCTGACGGGAACGAAGACCTTCCACACGTACCGCAAACGACCGCGATGCGACGTGCCTTCATGATCGCTTTGATGACCTTCTGGAGTTGAGCGGCTGGCTGGGTCGCAGGCACGAGGAAAGCCGGGGCCTGCGGGGTGGGCGATGACGCCTCCAGAGGGAGGAAGACCGTCATCGAGCGCGGAGTAATGCGCGTGCCAGGAGCGACGGCGTGGCTGGCGGGAGGCGGGCGGGAGAGAGGGGCTCGTGGCGGCGCAGTGCAGGGCGTTGCTTGCGCTCGCTCGACCGGTGGTGCGGCCCAGTTCCGGCGAGATGAGATGAGATCGGTGGCTGAGATCTTCAGCCACCATCCATCAAGGTTTCAACGCAACGGCGCCTGCAACTCTAGATCTCCGTCATTTGGCCGCCAGTCTCGCAGTAACCCACTTAATCTTACTGCTCTTGAGGTGAATGCGGTGCCAACTGACAAAGAAACTGATATGTCCTACATTGTGCACAACACACAGCAGATCGTCTTAGGTGAACCAGCAAACCGGTCAAACTGTACTAACGTAGTATATTGGTCATCTTGACATAGGCCCGATTGCTGGCACTACTAATGAATAGTTTACCTTACTATAGGGACTGAATGCACTGCGCTGTAGCTTTTGGTCCCTGTAATAAACACCGAAGGCAGCTCATCTGATTCTGGGGTTTGGAGAGGGCCGACTCAACAAGCACGGAAAGTTGCGTGCAGGTTCTGCAAGTTTGTTTCAGTGAATGGCACACATCTGGATGAGTACAGCTTAGTACTCTATCGAGAACTTCTCAAGCCTCCACGCCTTACGACAAAGCCGATCAGATGAGAATTGGAGCCATCATACGCAGATTGCTGCACATTTCGAACGGACCGGGCAATAATGACAGCCTCCCACGGATAAGACCTCCAATGAACTCGTTGTGGTAGGTTGACTATGTATCCTCTATCCTACAAGCCACTTGAGGATGTCATGGTGCGACTTCATATATGCATTTCTAGGTGACTACGTATCCCGTCTCCGTCTCTTGTGCCTCTTTCGCACAGACTGATGGACGGGTATGTGCGGACCACCTAGCGCTGCTTCTCGTGCGCTTGCTCACGCCAACGCTGCCCTCTCCACCAGACAGCAAGAATCAAGACATTTGTCAAGACCATGAGGCCTCCCCAGAGTGTGTACATCCAGCCGTTCCCGATGCGATCCTATGCGAGGTGAGCGACAAAATCACATCTGGTGCTGGAAACTCATGCGGTATGCAGTAACCTACCTGCAATGGCACGGCTACCTCTGCCGCTACAAATGCGAAGATTCCCCTGAATAAACTGTTCGTTGCCACGGCGGACGACGATCGCCCTGCATTGGAATCAACGATGTACGCGAGCGTGCTCGAGTATATCCATCTGGTACAAACATTTAAGCGTCGATCCTTCACCTTCGAGTAGGAATCGGATACGCACACTGAAAAAAGACCGCAAAGGAAGAGGAAGACACAAGGCGCAGCAACATGCACGCGCTCCTGTATGACCCACCCGTAAGCCACAATAGATGGTGGCAGGAACACCATTCCAAGGAAAGTTGACTCTAGCCGCATCTAAATCGCCGGGGCATTCCAGTAAGCAAGAGCCTCGGTGAGTATGCATGAATAACACGTACCTCTGGGAAGCTCTCCCCTCCGTGCTTTTGCTTCACTCGCGCGAGCGTGTGGTCAGACCATTTGCCACCAACAATACTACCCATCACACTGCCTACGAGCGTATGAGAGACAATGCTGACGACCACATGAATTGGAACGCACCAGCGCCGAAGGCTAATAGCACAAGACTGCAACGGCGTCAGGTAAAGAGGACGTCGAGTGACAGGACACTCACCCAGTTTGGAGTGAGTTGTAGTGATATCCCGATGCGAGGGCACGTACAGTAGTGTATAGGATGGAATATGAGAACCCGTATATGAATCCTGAGGCGGTGAGGATCACGGGGTTGTTGACGGAGCGCAAGACGCGAATCATGGGCATGACTGGATCCACATCTCTCGCTGAGAGCTTGAAACTGCCCACGGAAGAATTATCAGTACTGGCTTCAGCATGCTCGCCACTTGTCACTACGGGCTCTTTCAAGTCATGCATAGGCATCGGCGGGTCTTCCGTTCGCTGAGCCTGTAGCGTTCGACGTAACATTCGCTGGTAAGCCAAGCTCCGCTCTCGGCGGAATGTGTCTTTGAACAGGAACGCGAAAGAGCAGTGGTTGAGGGTACCGAAGATGACGAGAAACCAGAAGCACGCTCTCCAATTGAAGCCTTGGGTCAGTCTAGCAGATTGTAGTAAGTTCATCCACCGACTAGTAGTTTGACCCGCATGACTTACCCTCCGCCGAGGATCGGCCCGATGGATGGTCCCAGCAAAGGCGCGCTGTAGTACAAACCCATCTTGGAGCCACGTTCATGCGAATCAAAAATGTCCGCAAGAGTTGCAGCGCCAATGGCGAGCACGGCACTAGATCTGCGTGGTCTCTGTGTGATGAGCGCTGACGACTACGTGTGTAAGGACGCTGCGTACCCTGCTGCCTGGACGCATCGCATGCCGATGAGCAGGCCTATAGATGGTGAGAGGGCTGCACCGATGGACCCGCCGACGAAGAGGGCGATTGACATAAGGTACACGATCTGTAAGGCAATGAATCACAATCACTCGACGTTAGCATACCTTTGCTGCAGGCGTACCTGGCGGCCTCTGAGCTCGCTGAGTACGCTCCAGAAGAGGGGAATGACGCCTTGAATGAGCACAAAGAGCGACAGTGTCCAGCTGATCTGTGAGCTGCTAGCATGAAGGTCGGCCTCGATCTGCTGGATGGAAGCTTTGAATGCACTGATCACTAAGTCATGAAGCATGCGGTTCCGGGGGACTTACGGTTGTATATGCCTGCAGCAATAGTCGTGATGAGAGATGCAGACGAGATGATGAGCAGGATGGAGGTCTGTGGGTGCATGTCCGTTAGTACTCAACAAGCTACCGTAGAATGCATCCGAGGGATAAAGACCTTGCGTGCAGAGGACCATTGCCGGGGATCATCCACAACGGCGACGTGCTCAATGTCGAGCTGTTCCCTGGCCGACATTGTGGGCACACGCACTCGGAGTGACTCGGTTTCTCAACATGATTGCCTCTTGTAATGGATCCGGGGGCACGTGTAGTCAGAAGCAAACGGAGATCAGTCTGAAGTGAGATCCCACCGGAGTCTCCCAGACGGGGTGGCGGTGGCGGTACGTTGTGGTTTCTGAGGTCCGCCTCAGCGTCTGCGCTCCATACCGCTCCCGCTCCGTCTGATCTAGACTACCTAGTACTCGGAATCGGATGACGCCTTCGTAGGATATTCTGGTGGATGAAGCGAAGTTACTTGGCACTTCACACGAGATACGCCTGTCAAATGACGCTGAAGATCGCAAACCTCCGCGCGGCGGCATGGCAATTGTCTACCATCAATCCTGTTCGGAGGCAAACATCGGAATGTAAGTAGTACTTCATGGTTTCAAAGCAAGCTACTCTGATGACGCAATTCCAACGGGGGGGTATCAAGTATCTTCGAGTATAGTGGTAGAGACTACGTCGCAACGGTGTTAAGGAGCCGAAGAGGCTACGGCAGACTTCTGAGAAGAACACAGCGTTGGATAGACGGGCGTGTGTCTGATTAGCTAGGACGGGTAACAGAGCATTGTGATCACTGCGCACCTTCATATGTCACTCTCTCGCGACTGTCATCCGGCACGTTGACACCAGCTTCAGAACGCAGCAGCAGCAGCCCGACTGCATAGAATCTAGTATGTCAACCCCAGCATCAGCTTCTACGCGGTGATCAATCATTCCATAAAGCTTGTTCCTGGTGACATTCGTCACCGAAGAGTCTCATCTATCAGGCGTCTGATGTTAGTTGTACGGTCTGGATGTACGAAGAAAGCAATGGACACTTCCTCCTAGCACTAACAACCTCGGAATAATGACGCTCAGTCAGAATACGGGAACCCATGGACGCACACACGAAAATCAGTGTTTGTCCTCTGAGTAGCAGTAGTGGTTAGCCAACACAATCGCCTCAAAATGCCACTGCACGTCCGACAGCATTGAGCCAGGTTGGACGGTTTCTTGAAACCCATCCGGCCCGACCACTGTAGCTGGCTGATGGACACCAGAACCGCTGACAATGGATGTGGATGTCTAATCCCCATCTGGACAGGTATCGCGTGAACGGCTGGGTCAAGCTTCATTCTACCCGGGCAAAAGGGGAGTTCGAGCCCGATGTGTGTCCAGACGTCGAGGAGCCCGTGATGTGCGCCACACGTCCAGCACCCCAGAAGCTGTGCCGTGCTGTGAGGTTCCATACCGGTTCGGCAAATCCGCGGGCACATACATCACCACAGGCCTGTCGCCAGAGTCTGTACAGGGCGGGGGCACGCGTGTCTGGACAAATATGCTAGCTCGGGATCCCTACCAAGGAATTGAATGTCAGGGGTCCTTCGGCACGGTCTGTGCATAAAACAACGGTTCAAGAGGCTACAAAATCCAGAGGTGACGCTACTTACCCATCGCCCAATCCTCCTCTACTTCCTTGACCGCATACATCGATGCCCGGAAGCCCCATTCGCAGCGCCCGCAACGCGGCGTTTCCTGCATTCCCTGTCAAAGGCGAGGAAGTGACCATCGCCCCACTCGTCACCATCGACCTCGGGCAACTCATCAAGCGTGATGGCGCAGAGATCGCCAAGCTCCTTGGTGCTTGCGTGACGCACGGATTCTTCTACCTCGACCTCCAGACGAGCGACCAGGGCCGCCAGATCCTCGCGGACGAGCAAGGCCTTCTCCGCTTCATGAGGGAGTACTTCGACCAGCCGCACGAGGTCAAAATGTTGGACGACCGCCAGTCGTTCACCCATGGGTAAGTCTGCGGCATGAGCAGTCCTCATGCAGAGCTGAACATGAGTGTCAGCTTCAAGCCTATTGGAACGTTCTCGGGAACGGAAACGGGCACGAAGGACTGCTATGAAACTCTTAAGGTCAGTCAGATTGATGGGTATCTGGAACAGAGAAAATACTCACCGAGACACCGCAGGTCTCCCGTGCGGAAATGGTTGAGAATTCCAGCAAGCTGCCCGAGGGTGTCAAGGCGAAGGAAGCTCTATTCGAGAGCTTCATCTCGCTCTCGCACTTCATCACCCACACGCTCTTGGAGTGCCTCTCCGACGCCCTAGGCCTCACCGACCGAGCGCGTCTCGAGCAGTTCCACCGCGAGGGCGAGGATACGAACACGACCCTCGTCATGCTCCACTACCCTCCGAGCGCGTCTGACCTGCACGTCGGGCACAACAAGCACACGGACATCGGCTCGATCACGCTCCTCTTCAGCGAGCAGTGGGGCCTGCAGGTCTGGTCGCCCGACACGGACGGCTGGGCGTTCGTCCAGCCGCGTCCGCGCGGGCACGCGACGATCAACGTTGGCGACTCGCTGCGCTTCCTCAGCGGCAAACGCCTCTTCTCGTGCCTCCACCGCGTGATTCCGCCCGCTGGTGGCCGGCAGGAGGAGGACCGGTACTCCATTGCGTATTTCCTGCGGCCTGAGAACAACGCGGTGTACGAGGACCCAGATGGGAAGAAGGTGACAGCTCGCCAGTGGCACGATGGGAAGTATGTGATGTTTGGAGAACCACACACGAGGCAGGACGAGAGCCCCATGCTCACCGGGGGCATGGAGCCTATCCTTGGACGCCGTGTTCAAGTTGCCTAGTTAGTAGGCAATCAGAAGATGAGTGTAACAAGTAGTAGAACAAGCAAACTAAGGATGCGTGTCTTGTGTGGTTTTGATGTATGGACAGCCTCAGTGAGCTAGCAGTTAGCGCGAACTGCAGGGAACGACGGAACGCAACTCACGGTCAGTATCCGCCGTTGATTTTCCTGCATCTGGTCTTTGATTCATAGGTTGTAGTACGTGAGACATTAGGGCGACCGACTCGAATTCAGCGTTCTGAGTAACGTTGACCATGAATTCAACACGGCGCGAGTCAGCTGGGCCGATCCGGGAGGCCTTCTGCGGAAATCATCAGCACTAGTACGACCTTCAACGTCAATTTCAAGCAGGTTGGTGTCTGTTAATATCGCAATCGTGATATGTGTCGGCAGAGGGAATGACCAACGCGCACGGCGGAGGCTATTGCGTCACCGCTGTGGTCACCATCGGCTTCGCACTCGTACCGAATCAGGGAGGCCTCTCACCATATACGACCAAACCCGCTCGAGTAGTGACGATGGGCTGACGTCGCTCGTTGCGATCGCTAGACGTGACATGTCTCAACCTAAGTGCGGGATGCATATAAACCACGCCGCGGTCGTGGGTCTCTCCCCAATCTTTCGCCTGGACCACGACTCAGACACCAACTTCACGAACCTACGCCGCTCTCATCGCGCACTCAGGAAGCATCATGCCGATGTCGAAGAAGCCGTATGGACCCCCGCCCGGCGAACCCGGGGTTGACAACCTCACCTACAATCCGCAGGCAGACGCCCGCTCCGATAACGCTGCGTTCGACGACAACTTCAACGGTTCCGACATGCACCCCGTCGGCGCGCGTGGCGCAGACAATCAGCCCACCTCCCGCAACGCTGGGCAGGAAGATAGGGAAGCGGAGCAGTCAGAAAACTCTCGTCAGATCCCAAGGAGTGGGTATATGCGCCCTTCTAGCTTCCGTACGCTGCTGATAGTGCTGCAGGCGAGGTGAATGAGCTGATGAATAACTCGACCGACGAGGAGCGTAACATGCAAGGTCGTACGCGCGGCAAGAAAGTCGACGCATATCGACAGGAGAGAGACCTCGACCGCGCCCTTGACGAGTCCGGCGCCCTCGGTGATGAACAAGACATCGAGATCGGCGCAGCCACTGGCCGTTGAACGCGCAAAGTAAGGCTTTTATGAGGCAGAAGAGCGCAATCGAGCAATGTATATTAGAGTCGCACCTTGGCCTTGAGCATATCTGGCATGCACGACCGGGTGACCTTTGTAATGGCAACACGCATGCGTAGGTCTTCCACCGCACAGAAGGCTGCACCGATGCGCTCAAGGCATCACTATCCATACCGTGACGGCGGGGTGTTCGCATCCAATACTGCCTAGAACCCAAGTCAGCAAGTCACATAAGGCTTAAGGCACCCACCACATGAAGGGTGTTTACGTGGTACCGGTGGCTTCTGTTGCAGGCAGGTATAACAGGCATGAATGAGAGCGAGGGCTCGGCCTCTGCGGACCAGTCCGGGAGACGAAGGAGTCTCGGGTGAATGATACATGCATGACAGCGATGTCAACCATCGGCCGGCTGGCCTAATGGTTAAGGCGTCAGTTTCCGGTCTTTCCGGGATATTTCCTGGTGACGCTTATGCTAGCTGAAGATTCTGGGTTCGAATCCCAGGTTGGTCGCATCTTTTGTTCCTTTTTGCTCCACGTCTTCACCCCGAGTAAGTATATGTTATGTTACGTACGAATTGGAAGAAAGCTGAACACGATATTCGGATAGACAAAGCAGTATGTATGGAAATGCGACGAAAGCCGAGTTGAAAACGCGGCAGACCGTGCACCGCGATGTTGAACATTCTCAGTGACCGGCAAGTAACAGGAACCCGAAAGGGTTTCATTTGCTCGACCCACTTAGGGCCGCGATAATGTCCTTTTCCGAGACCAGCTTCTCGATTTGCGCCCCAAGAGCGTCACCGTACTTCGCCTTCTCGAGCTTGCGCGCGAGGAGTGACGTGTTGCGCTCGTCGACTTGGTCTTGGCGGACGCGGTGCGAAGCTACACGAGGATGCGGTCAGCTTGACGTGCACTAGAGAAGCCGATACTGGTAGAGGAGCTCGGACAGACCGATGAGTTCCTCAAGAGCAGCCGAGTCGTCATTGGAGTTGCGCATAGGCAAGGCACTGAGGAGGGGTGCTCCTTGGCAGAATATGTCCATGGTGTGGGCTATGTGGATGCCAGTGCAAAGGTCAGAGTGGCAACAGGGGTGAAGTCGACTTATGGCGCACCCTGTTCGATCCGGGCTTGTACGTCCAGCAGCGCCCGCTTCCAGGTCTACGACATACCACTGATCAGTTCCCCAGCGTGACCGGAAACCGTTGATTCTTACCTTCCCTCCGAGGATGGACTCGTCGTGTGGGCGGTCTTCATCATCGGCGCTCTTAATGATGGAAAGCCTCATCAGGTCAACGTATCCAGCGATGACCTTCACCTCCTCTTGGAGCGATTCACGGAGGGCCGGTCGAGTCAGCTCGTCGAATGCAGAGAGCTGTCCGTGTAGGTGAGCCCAGGACATACACACGGCGCGCACGAGGGACGTACCGCTTGAAGATTCTGAGTACAGGCCTTCTCGAGGTCTGCAACCTCGTCGAGCAGGCGTTGGAGATTCCTCTCTTTCTCGGTCTGCGCATAGCGAGTGTGTCACTGCGACGTGACGAACGCGGATGGGCCAGAAAGACCTACGACGCGCGCGTGCATCTCGTTGAGGTCCGCGTCGTCAGCGCCACTTGACTGCCGACTCGGTGGTGGAAGCGGTGACTCGTACTGCAGGTCCCTTGCAGCCCGACTGCGAGCGATCCTCTGGCAGCTCTCACTGGATGGTCCGTGATGAGCATGGAGCGTCGATCCAATTGGGAAAGGCAGCGAATGGCAAACGGAACTCACAACAGATCGGCATTACTTTCTCCCAACGCAGCGCGCAAGCGGGCTTCGCTGGCTCTTCGTCGTGCCTCAGCGCTATCATGGCGCTGGCCGTCCGACGACTCTGTCCGGGAGAGGCGTATGTGATATGCGTGGAGAGCCTGGTATCATCAGTGTCCGCACTGCATGCGCTGTTGATTCGTTGTGCGACATACAGCAAGGACATCTTGCGTGTGGTCGGCTCGTAACTGCCTCGTGGGTTGTTTTCCAGTGATATTCGATGTGCCTTCGGAGGGAACAGTTGGACGAGCGATCTAGGTTTGACGCCGCCGTTGAACATTGCGATTGAGCGGGAAGGGAAACCACGGAACGCACTGCATTCACTGGATCTATCCTAGATAACCAGTCCTGAGGTCCTAACAGACTCCACAAACGGACAAGCTTTGCAATGCTCACTGGAGTTGACCCAGTAGCCGATCGACCTCCTTGACCCTGAACATTCGAAACGTTTCTTTCTCTTCCAGCACTTGCATTAGCATAAGGACCCTCCTCTTGCTGTCTAGCGCATCCTGCAGCTGAGCTGCCTCTCGCTCTGTAGAGGGTTGACAAATGAACGTTGCATTGTATATCTGACAGTACATACGAGACTTCGAGATAGCTTCGAGTCTACTGTTGATCTGGTTTTCCGTATCACTGAACTCGGTCTTCGCTGCCTTCAGTCGCGCCGCTGCATGCTTTGCTTTCACATACTCGGTCGGTTGACCGTTGCCGGCAACTCGACTGGAGGTGCCCGCTTCCCGTGCTCTACATCGCAAAGATAGTTATATGGTATATAATAAAATGAGTGAAGACGACGTACTGCTGGATTGTAGCTCGCACTTTGTTGACTTCCGCCCTCCCCTGCATGTGTTCGGCCATGAAGAAGAGAGCATCGCCAAGCGGTCCTTTACATAGTCTACGCATCTCTTCCGGAGATATTCTCGGCGCACCGAGTTTCAACAATGACTCCCGAATGTACTCGCTCTTGTCAATGGTGGAGTCATCTGGGTGAGATTCAGCGGGTTGCGACTTGGATTCTGAAGTGCTCTTCGGAGCTCGGGGAATTTGAGATTTGGTTCGAGGCTTCTTCGCTTCTGCTGTATCCTTAGCCATGTTCGATGGGATAGCGATTCGATGCGGTTGCGCTGCAAAGACTACAACGGGGTGCCGTGGAGGGAGGAGGGAGAGCTAGCGGCCAGCCACAGACGCGTCTTGGGCAATGGGCGCGACCATGGCTTCGCACATGACCAGGTTCTCACGGATCGTCTGACGCGTCCCGTCCACGCGTCGGGCTCCTCAAGCCAGCCGTCCATTTGCCTAAGTCATCCTATTCCCCTTCGACACACCACAGCGCCATGTCTGCAGCGGCTTCGTCGTCTTCCAAGGCCCCGGAAACGAAGGAAGGCCAGCCCTCAAAGGGCGAGCACACTGTGCCCCACCTAGGCATGCTCGAGGAGGACGATGAATTCGAGGAGTTCACCGTCGCAGGTGCGTAGACCAAGTCATGACGAAGACCTCAAATACTGATTGTTTTAATCAAAATGCTAGACTGGGATGACTCTCAGACAGACCTGGCACATCTGGGTGGTGCGCCACCAGGCGCAGCAAAGAGCGGTGGAGACAAGCTTTGGGAGGACAACTGGGATGACGATGACATCGAGGATGACTTCAGTGTGCAGCTAAGGTGTGTCTCTCTTTGTACTCTGTGAGTACATAGGATGACGGTGGTCCGCAGAAACGAACTCGCAAAGAAGAATAACGGGGGGAAAGGTCCCGAACCAATGCAGCACTAGCTAGTGCCTGGAGTGTTTTCATAGGACGTGTCCACCTTCTTGCAACCCAATCATTCGCAAGCCGCCGAATGTGATTCATTGCTCAAGGGTCGCAGACGACTGGACTGTATTATTGCCCGAATACCTGCCGAGCGGAGGCACGCATGGGTGTTCACATTCGTCGCGGAGCCCGCGGAACAGACGCCAGTGTTCTGGTCAACGTATCTCATTTTACTCGTTCCTCACAGCTGCGTGATCTAGCTAGGATATCATAGCGAATTGTCCACCGGTCATAAGAGACCTCGAGTCCCCGAAGCCGTTTTCCTTTGCCCGTCTTTCAATCTCGAGGAACAAGAACGAACAGACCAGCAACTCCCGGATCTCATCCGCACGTGGGACAAGACGCAATGTTGCCGGGCCCTTCCTCGGCGGGCTTGCGTTCTTGTCCAGCACGGGTTTGTGAAAACCGGCGATGGGTTGCTTATACCCGTCGTCCTTGGTGTAGAGCTACTGTGGTGTCACGACCTTAGGCGACACGACAGAGAGGCACATGATCGTGTGAAGTGCCGGCCCCAGGCGACTCAGGCCCCGGGACATGGGACAGTGGCGACGGAACACAGGCGACGACCGGTGTCTATTGTAGCCCAGCGCTTAGATTCGCCCCAGCCACCTTCGCTGCGATAGGGCTTAGTGTTCTGTGCAGCACGTCCCGTCTTGAAATAAGACATGGGGGGAGATCTGCTCAGAAGCCAAAATATATCTATGATTTATGATGATTATAGTTGCTACCATGGAACCGACAATCCTGCAATACAAGCAGGCTGTCTGTAGTACTACATATTCAGCATTGATCGATAACAATCAGCCACCGTGACATACTAGTCGATGTGGCGGCTGATGGTGGGTTGTCTCTCGCAACGACTCAATACGACAGGACCTATGGCACATAGCCCTGGACACAGTAGCACTATTCCTCAACTAGAGGCAAGGACGGCTGTCCTTGAGCAGCTCTTTAACTCCCTCGCACCAAAACTTCCTATTCCATCAGTCGCCCTTGACATCAGCCTTGACGAAGATATTGTGGCAGACGATGGCCATGCTGCAGCACTAAATCACTGCTTCCATCGTGTATGGGGTTACCGAAACACTGGCCTACAAGTCACAGAGGGCGGTGTGAAGCTCGAATCTACGGTCAAGATCATCAAGCATGTCATACCTCTTGCAGGAGACCTGGGTCTTCTCGCCGGGTGGATTGATGCACTGAGTGACGCTGCAATTGCTGCTGGTGCTATGATCGAACAGTACGTGATCAATCGTATGAGACACAGACACAACATCAACTCATCACCTATCTTAGGCCCATTCTTGATGGTGTTCAATCTGCATCGACGTCGGTCTCAACGTCAGATATTGTATCGGTCCACGACAACTCTGACTCTGACAGCATGTCTGGTGGATCAACATCAGAGTCAGAGTCCGACTTTGATGCAAATCCACCGCTTTCTATCCCTACACCACCTATTCCACCACGTAATCAGTTCGGCATGTTCAAGCAACGACAGGCATCGCTTAACTTCCAGAAACTCACCACACAAGAGGCTGCTGAGCAACGCAAGCGGATGTGGGCTGAGGTCAATGCACGTTCAGCACGAATTGAAGTGCATGAGGAAGCTGGGCGTGCTCGGAAAGAAGAGCTGAGGAAGGCTTACGAGCGCGTTCGGAAGCAGATTTATCGCGCACACAAGCCCAAGCCTGACAAGAAGCCAGCACCCCACACTCCCGTCATAGCCCCTGTTCCCACATCAGCTACCATCACAGACCCTGGCGCACCACCCATGATACCTGTCCAACAGCAGAATGCACGCCTTGCCGCTTCGAAAAAAACGCTTCAGCGCCATGAGAGGGCTGCTGAGAAGCAGCCTGACGTGGCTCAACCTGCCTATCGGATGAATTGGCAGATGCACTGGACCTGGCTCGATATCGGCAACGCACCTCTCATTGTAGGCTGGTCGCCTTCTGCCATCGTCCAGTACCTCTGGCAGAAGAAGCCTGACTGGTACAAGCCCGATCCCGCCAACAAGGTACCAGGCCTTCACCGGCAGACCGTCCAGAAATGGATTGGTGTTGACCCGATGACGAAGGGCAGCTGCTGGAAGCCAGAGGTTCTGGAGCGTGTTGAGCAGGGCCGGAAGGGTGTCACACAGAAGTCTGCAATTCTCGCACCTTTTCCCCATGTCATCGACGCGATTGATCGCCAGCTTGAGGCGATCCGCCAATTTGGCGGAGCAATTCAGCGACCACTCGCCAGCGCTGTCATCCGCGCCCAGATCTCTCACAACGTGCCTCATCTGTTCGAAAAGGGCTTCAAAATGTCGGACACATGGGTGCATAATTACCTATCGAAGCACCTTCAATGGTCCATGCGAAAGGCCACTCGCGCAGCACAGAAGGTCCCGGCAAATGCGAATTCTCTTCTTCGTGCAATGCATGCACGGATCACGTTTGCATTCCGCATGGAGAAGATTAACCCTGCACTCGCTGTTAATCCTGATCAGGCGGGGGTTGGGCTTTTTCCTACGGGGAAGTACACTTACTACGAGAAGCGTGGTTCCAAGGACGTGTCAATTGCGGGCCATGAAGAGCGCCGGCAATTTACTGTGGTCACAGCATCATCTATGGCAGGGCAGTTCCTACCCTTTCAGTCGGTCTGGGGTGGAGCAACAGACCAGAGTCTCCCATCACGTAGCGACCCGAATTGGGCTACCGCAGATGCTCTCGGCTTTCGGTATGCCCATGGCGACAAACGTCACTGGAGTTCTCGTGAGACGACCAAGCAGTGGGTGGAAGAAGTGCTTGACCCGTTCTTCGCACGAGAAAGGGAGCACCTCAAACTCTCACCTGACGCAAAAGCCCTACTTCTCATCGACGTGTGGCCAGTTCACATTGCGAAATCATCGCCCGATGA
>KE504140.1:394517-440547 GCA_000344655.2 Fomitopsis schrenkii
CTCACGTGCTTTGTGTGGAGGGTTTCGTGCTCGTTCGGTCACATCACCGTCCGCCCTTAAGCTTAAGCCTCTGGTAGCTCGTTGTGGTGTGGGTCTCTCTTCCTAACGGCAGCCGGCTTGGGAATGCTATGCTGACTTTCTAGGGACAATTGCAGTTGGGCCGCTGAAGGACCTGTTACGTGGCGAAGGCGGTACGTGCTGCCAAGTACTCTAGTATATATGATAGCACTCTTCAGGCCCATCATCTGAAGCGGGTGCTCAATATGCTCCTGCACGACATGCAAGTGGCATATACAATGGCAATGCTTCGACTTAATGGTGGGCCGCCGAGAAACTACAAACACTGCATGATACCCGTTCGGGCTGAGGGTCACAACCTCGTCGGTGTTAGCACTGATATTGGAGGACTAGAGTCATGGAGCTTGGGAATAGCGAGTTATTCATCCATGACAAACCGGTGTGTATAATGATGTTGATTGGTGAATATGGTTGTTACTCATCTCTTGACTTGCAAAGTTGAACTCACTCTCGTAGATGACTCCCACCTCCCTCCACCTCCTCTTCCTGCACAGAAGCTCCCTTGCCTGGCACCGTGGTGGCCGGGTAGTGGCACCACCGTTTCTGCAAAGTATGGTCCATCGGCTTGCCAGGGATGTTCACGCTGGCTCGTCAACGACTTCTTCCCGCTGATGCATTGAATCCGGAGGGTGTACGATGGTGACGGCCTTATCCTACAGTTCCCCAGCATCAGAATGCCGCTCCGCTCCGTGCACTACGCCGGGCATATCACGGCGTGCAGCATGCAGCGGCGGTCTCTCCATCTATGCGGGTTTTTGTGTCGCCTTTATCCTTTATTTGACTCGACCACTGCCTTTCAACGGCGTGAATGTATATATTGCGCATCACTGTATGCGGAGCTCCTCGTACTTATTCGAAGAAATTGGGCCACCCGCGTAGTTCTCGGAGCTAGCCGAGGGTCCTAAATTATTGCGTTATGAAAGGGGGGGCTGACCCCTTGCTAAATTGTCGTGTCTACAGCCGTATCGGACGCGTTTCATGTCCAAAAGATGCGCGCTTGTGGCGGAAGAAGCCTCATCGAATCTCGAGATTTTGCGGCATCCCCGGCAATTCGGCTTCCTGCCTAATGCAGCTGTCGGACTTTTCTCATTTCACACTCAATGCATTTACGGAGGGGTCTTACGAGCGCTTATTTGCGCTGATTATGATTTAGGCCTGGGAAACCGTCTCTAAATCCTTACGGAAACGCATCCAGTACTCCTGTCCATCGCGGCGGCACACCCTCTATACTGCATCCCCGCCCTCACGTAGCCCACGGATGATGCACCCATGACGCCTCCAACGCACACTAGAGCTCCCTTCCATGGCGGCGGCACGAGGTTGATGGCGCGCGTGGACTGAGGGAATGCATGAGTCTACTACGTGCACCCGCTCCTGACTACTTTTGGCCACTGTTCTGTCTGCCGCCTTGCCTCTGCCTCCTCCCGATCGCTCCGTTCGCCGATCTGCAACGCAAATGTGAAAATCTTGACCCATATGCATCTCGCCTCGTCGCATAGGATCAGCCATCGTCTCCCCCACGTTTCCTCTCCGCTTTTTCCGTATTCCAGGCAATCCCCTTCGGTACTACACCTCCTCGATCCTCCGTGAAGATAACTTTGTTTGTGGTCGCATTGTACGACTGTCTATGTATACTGTGCTTTGTCAGGTGTCTCATGCGAGCACTTGAGTATCTGCTATATTTATATAATCCACACCAAGATGAACGTCTGAACACAGGCCCGGGGTGGGCGGCTCAAGTTGTATTGGTCGGGGCCTAGAGCAGAGCATCCGGGCGCGAGGTGTACGAGTATGCAGTGCAGATTGAGCTGAGCATACGGTGGAGGCAAAGCAGATAGTCTATGTCATTAGCTTGGTTGTTATGTAGCCCAAAACAAGGAGTCGGGGATGGCGCTTGCGCCGCTATGGGATTGACTAAGGTGGTGGCGATACAAGCTCAGAGCCCTGGGCCGCGCCACAAACACGTCGTGCAAAGTCACACGCCTCGCAGTCGCCACCCTGACTACGGCGGTCAACGACCACGACGCTCAACGTGAACAAAAGACCAGGGGAAGGCATTCCAAAAAGGGTTGGAACACATTCCATACAGTGAGTACCTCGATTCGTCCTAGAAGCGCATACATTCTGCCGTAGTTAGCTTTCAGAGTTGAGGGACTACATCCACCTCGCATGTGATCACCAGCTCGCCGTCGTACATACCCTTGTGTGGGTTCAAGTAGACGTGGTGCTTGGGCTGCATACTCCTGACTTCCGACACACGTATGATCACGTACACATCTTGGGGAGGCTGACCCACACGTGCAGCGCTGTTGAATCTTCGCGCCTATGAACCGTGGTTACTCGCTGCTCCAGATGACGATGACATGGAGATGCGTACCATGCTCAACTGAGATGCGCTCATGTGGAACGGGTCGTTTGCAACGCTGGATGTCGTCTTCACCTCCAAGTGATATGTGGGCCAGCAGCCTCTCCAAGCTCTCCTCTGCCTCCTGCCGCACCAAAGGTTTGTGAGTACACCGTTGCGGTCCACGTAGCAGAAGTCGGCGACTGATGGTCCGTCGTATGGCGAAAATCCGGGTACTTGGCCACGCAGCTCACTCGTCCAGTTCCTCTCGGTGAAGTCGGCCCCCAGAATGCGTTGCAACATCTTGAATACCTGAGCATACAGGTTTCAGCATTACTGAATTGGCTCTATATAACCTTTCACTGGCACTCACGTATAACTCGCCGAGCACGCCAGTTGCAGGATCGCGGCCATCGCTTCGGGACGACCTAGGGTCAACACTACTGAGACCCTCTTGTTGGCCAGCGCCTTGTGGCGGTGGGGTGGGTAACATCAAAATCGGCGCGGCAGTGGACGCCGTGTCTAGCAAACGCATCCCGGAATGGTCAAGCGCGGGCGAACGCCTTCGACGATTGCCTCCATCATTCAGCGCTGTGGGGTCATGAATGTGTCGCGACTGCTCTTCGGCACGTGGTTCTGAGTCCATTTCTGGTCGAGAATGTGAAGGCAAGTGGGATGCCGGGGTGCGAGGTCTCAAGCCTGCACTAAAAGTCCCGCCGTTGCCCGGAGTCTGCTCAACCACAAGCATGTTTGCGCGCTCTACAGATGTCTGAGGTGGCGGAGGTGGCTGCGATGGTAGTTGTCGGTGTGATGGCGGTTGCGGCTGCAATGACGGCGCTGGCGGTGAAGGCGGCGCTAGGGGTGAAGGCTGCGATGAGGGCGAAGGCGGCAATGACGGTTGTGACTGCGATGGCGGCGAGGGCTGCAATAGCGGCGAGGGCTGCAATGGCGGCGAGGGCTGCAATAGCGGCGAGGGCTGCAATGGCGGCGAAGGCTGCAATAGCGGCGAGGGCTGCAATGGCGGCGAAGGCGGCGAAGGCGGCGATGGCGGCGATGGCGGCGATGGCGGCGATGCCTGAGGTGGTGGCAGTGAAGGTCGCGATGGCGGGATGTCACTCTGTGCACCAACGGCAACAGGGACCACCGGCTCGCACTCTGACTGCTGCGTTGTCTGCGGAATGCACGTGCTGAGGTCAACACCTTCACGCTCCAGGTAAAGCACCAAGACATCCCACGGCATCGTCATGAATTGCAGCAGCGCGAGCTTGCGCGTACAGCTTGACGTAATCTTCGTGCAGAAACTTTGCCCCAGAAGGCATCACGTCGCGAAGGTTGATCTCGCTGCCAGTCGTCTCCGGGAGTTCCATGTAAACCTCATCACTAGTAGTGACGCGCCCGCTCTGGTCCATCACCTTGAAACTTGTCGACGGAGGCGGGACGCCCTCCTTGTTGCGGCTCTCGTAGAAGAAGCGCGCACAGCGAATGAGAGTCTGCAACGGTGCTGACTGGTTGGACTGAAGGAGTATTTTGGTCGCAACGAGGGTTGGATCTATAGGGCGGACTCCGAGCGCGAGGAAGAATTTGTGCCTTGCCGTATGCTCTTTCACGTCGTTTGTGATGCACTGAAAGTCCACATCCTGCGCGATGTCTAGGTCAGACATGAAGACGAACTGCTTCGCCTCCCGCGCGGTGCGCCATGAGCCGTCGCTCAAGGGAAGCAATCGTAGTTCGAGTATCTGTTTCTTGAATGTGCCTCCGATTCGGGGCACGGCATTCAGGTAGGCGCAAACGATGTCATGCCATTGTTCTCCCTGAGCACGAATAACATCCGCGCGGTCCATGAGTGTAAGACCATGGAGGACATTCTGCTCCGAGAGGGGGTTGACACCGAGCTTTGTCAAGTAGGTACCGTCCCGAGAGATGTCGTACAAGTCGGATAGGTAATGTACGCCAGGAAGGTGTTCCGGAGGGATGAGCGGCTCAGTACGGTTGATGCGGAGAGCCTCCGGTAGGGTAATGACGTCCCGCGGGCGTCGACGACACCCGTCGGAAGAGAGCAATACCTCTCTCGTTTGGAGTGTATGAATGATCATCTCGGCGGTAATTGCGAATGGCGGCTGAGCGTGGATAGGAATGAACCGCACCCAGGTAGACCGTAGAACAGGATCTTGCTGGAAGTCTTCAACGGCACGCATGAAGACATCGCAAATGCCGTCAAAGAGCATGACATTCCATCTTGAGTCAGATATGATCCCTTCTCTGTTAGAAGGCGTCAGGAAATCTGCTTGTGCAATAAACTGCACAGCGCATACGTCAGAAAAGCGGAGCCGGCTACACTGGAATTGTACTTACGGGTAACCCGTATTTGGCCACAGGGAGGAACGCATGGACGAACTGGTCAGCAATCTCAGGCTCCCCGTCCGCCGACACTGGGAAGGCGAGGACGATCTCGCTCTCCTGTATGCCTTCCCGCCTCACTTCTTCGAAGTAGGTCGGTGTCATCTGTTTGAAGACGAGGTACCTCGAAGTTGATGTGCACCACCCGTTCTCGTGGTACTCGAGTCGGACGATTCTCCCAGGTCCATCCACCCTGGAAACGGTGATCCGGACTTTTGTGGCAGTTGGCCCTGCCATCGCCAATTCAACGTCCATCGCTCGCAGTCTTCGCAGGAAAAGTAATAACGTTGGGTGAATGTTCTGAAGTTGTTTGCGCAGGTCGCTGATATTCAGAGAAGGCGAGATGTCCAGGCGGAACGTCGTCCAACCGGCATCGATCGGGTGCGAAGGGTCCCAGATAGGGTTGATCATCCCGAGCGGACCGTCTCGGTCAAACCGAAACGTGAATTCCCGCGACGCGACATGAACCCGTTCGGCGACGGCGAAGACAGCCTTGAAGCCTGCGAAAGCTTCAGCACACAAGAGCTTTAAGAACACACGCGTACGTACCTATACCCTTCTCACCGATGTACCTGTTTGACCCTGGCTGCTTCTTCTTCGTGCTGCAGCGTACGTCACAGATAGCTCTAACGTGTTCTGCCTCGAAGCCCTTCTCGTTGCACCTGATGACAAGTTGACGCCCATGGAGGCGCAATTGCAGGTTAGGGACTGCCTGCGCGTCGTATTCATTGTCGTCGGCGTTCTGTATGAATTCAAGGAGAAAGTGTGTCTTGGTGTTGTAAAGGTCGTGCGACAGGCTATATGCGGTTCAATGCCGATGACAGTCAGAGCCGCGAAAGTACGCACCTCTGGCAGGCCCTTTGCAATATTCCTCGCAGGGATTCCACTACCAGATCATCGCGCGAACGCGTCTGGTCGTCGTCGCTCAAGCCATGTTTCTTGTTGATTTCTCGGATGAGGTCCATCGTGTCATCGGGCGGGACGAACCGGTCGACTAGAGAGAGAAACGCAGAGCAGAGTGAAAACTCTAAAGGGGGACGCACAGCCCATGGCAAACGCGTTGCCGCTAGGATGTTAGGTTTGTGTGGCACGACAGAGAAGCACACGGTTGCCTTTGCGGGGACTCCGGGGAGAGCCACCTCGCCACAGGCGCGTAGGCGCGTCACGAGGCTGCAGTGGCATTTCTTTGCGCAGAAACACCCAGTATACAATACACTGTGCGCATGCAAGGATATATAACAAATCACAACGCGAACGCAACACGCACATTCCCAAGACAGGGAGGTAAGAGTCTCGATAGCAAATGGACGTCTGTGGCGCAGCAGTACCATAGCGTCGTTATATTTCCGTACATGAGAGGTCGTTACAACATGAGTACCACGACAACCAAAGATCCCCCAATACATCATCCAAGATTACACAAAACACATATAGTACCTGGGACGGTGGCCAGAGCATCATGCATAGCGTGCATCGTCACAGCAGGGACTCACGCGGCGGCCTTTTCGTCGATGCTCGCCGGGTGCTTCACGTCGCCGGAGTCGATCGTCGGCGTGCCCTCATCCTCGAGGCCCATTAGCGACGTGTCGAAGCCGTGCGCCTCGAGGTACAGCCGGAACTGGCGGTCCTCCTCCTCCATGCCGTCGTGCGAGATCGGCTTCACGAGGAAGAACGTCACGAGCGCACTGAGCACCGCGAGCCCGGAGGCGATCCAGAACGGGCCCGTGTTCCCCCGCTTGCTGCTCGAGCCACCAAAGTCGTCCACGATGTCCTGCCATACCCACGTCCCGATGAACGCGCCCACCTTGCCCACGGCCGCCGCGATCCCGTAGAACTGCCCGCGCACGGCGGTTGGGCCGGTCTTTGCGGCGAGCATGCCGAGGCAGTTGCCGGGTCCAAGCTCGCCGAAGCTCAGGAAGATACCGTAGACGACGGCAAACGCAGCGATGTGACTGGTGAGTTGCTCGTAGAGTCCACTCATGATAAAGCCGATGACGGCCTGGCACAGGAGGCCAGTAATTTGAGTGTACTTAGGTCCAAGGTAGTCGACGACAAATGCGCCGCCGATGGTACCCGGGATGTAGAACAAGCTAGATTATGCGGTCAGTGACATACAGACAAGTATGGGTGCTGAACATACTTGATCACAACGTTCCACCCAAACACGACACTCAGTGATGTCGAGTTGTTTGTGATGTTGTCAACGACCGTTGATGAGAACAAGCCGAACTGCGCCGAATGTCAGCCTGAGAAAACAATGCCCGAGGGACCGCTAGGTACTGACTGGGTACACGATGAAATCGTAGATGAACCACGTAATGCAGATGCCCAGGAATTGTGACCAATACCTGCGAATGATCAGGAGGTACGGCGTCTTCGTGCGTTTCATCGAGTCCCGCTTGAAGCGCGTCGGCTCCTCCATGTTCAGCCGCCAGATGAAGACCAACACAGCAGGAATGATACCGAGGCCGAGGGAGATACGGAAGACGGCGCGGAGGTGGTGCTCGCCGAAAATCCAATAGAGGACGAGAGGGACAAACGCCGAGACAACGAAACCGACGTCAATCATCGAGTCTGCAAACGCGCATACACCGGTGAGTACTAGGTGTCTCGTAGACCACGCGGAAAACGCACTGGTTGCAAGGGCGAACCATCGATGCTGGGCATTCTTGCTGATGCCCGGTTCCTCTGATTGTTCTGAGGCGGCGACTGACCCGCAAGGATACTCGGCGCCAACGCCGATACCGAGGAAGAACCGCATCGCACAGAGCATGTCAAGCATACCCCGCACGCTGTGGTGTGCACCGCTCGAGGCTGCCGATAAACCGGAGAAGAGAGCCACAATGCCCGTCGCGAGCATCTACATGCGTTGGTCAGCCAGCGTTATCGGAAGGCCCAAACGGAGACGTAGACGAGAGGTGGAATTACCAGGACGGCGGGCCGACGCTAGCTTCCAGGGTGCCAGTCGCACTCTGACGGCGCCTCGCCCTGGAAAATAACCCGTCCAATTTGTGGGTTGTGTAGGGACACTGACATGTGCAAGCGTGGTCAACGGTCCATGACGCACTTGTTGGACGCCGGTATCCACGGAACGCCGTCATATTCCCGGAGCACATTGCCGTTATGGGGGAAGCAAGCCTCGGAGATGCGTACGAACGCACAGGGCACTCACCATTCCGAATTTCCGGCTAACCCTGTCTGAGACGTAGCCAAAGACGAGCATGCCGACGATGGTGCCGGCAAAGGCGACCGAGGAAAGGGTGTTGCTGTACCTCGTGGCGACCTGCTCGGTGCCATAAATCCGCTTGAGGAGAGTGTTCACTGCGATGCATGATATCAGTCTACACACATAGAGGAAGAACAAGCACACACACCGCTCCCGATGATGTTGTTAGCGTAACCTGAGAAAATCTGGTGCTCAGCCTAAAACTTGACTCATTCGGGGGGCATACATACCGTCAGAGAATAGTGCAGTTCCACATCTTAGACACAAACGTTAGTCTGGTTGGCTGAAGCAAGGAGTATGCGTGAGGACGTACGCAAAGATGAGGGAGACCTGCTTGAGGGAAATACCTCTGTTAGTAGGCGCCATTGTTTGAGTCGACGCTCTCAATGAAGGGAGGCAGACAAGACGGGGATGGTCTGGCGGGCGAAGAGAGCATCTTGGACTGATATACAAGTCGCGGGGAGCAGCGAGCTGATGCTCCGGCCATTTCTGCTATCTTTTTTGCAGATTGATGGCCCTGATCTAACTCCATATTAGGCATATCGGGCAGCGCACGTTCGTCTTGGATTCGCTGCAAGTGACAGGAGCCCGCGGACAGAACTCTGTCTGACCTCAACGCCTCAACGCTAGCGCTGCTCACCAACGCCCATATTACCAGCCTTCCAAAGGCCGCCCTCTTCTGGATACGCCCCAACGTTCGTGGCGCGTTATCATCGATATCCAGCTTCCGAGTCGGGCGGTGCTGCTGCGACCGGCTGGCATGTGTCTCCATGTGCGCTCTTGTGATAGGGCGGAGCGCCCCCACGTACGATCGGTGATCTCGATGCAATTCACACGAAACTTGTGGAGCTAGCGGCTTCAACGTGCGACGTTAGTTAAGAGGATTGAGAATAAGATAGTAGAAGTAGGCCTGAAGCACCGTGGAATAATAGTTTCGTTCATCTCGTCTTTATGCGCTGCCCAGTAGGCATCCCATGCGGGTTTTGTCGCAAAGATTCCTCGAGGTAGTTCCCGGCGGATGAATTTGGAGATGATCGCGCTCATTATCTCAGGGGCGCTCTCGATCGCGATCGAGTGGGACCTTCTTGTCCCGACGCTGCGATGTCGTCTCGCTGCAGCTGCACACACTATAAGTCTTTCTTCTACCCACCAGTAGAACACAGGTATGAGAAAGACCCAAAACTACTGAATAAAAACAGCGCGCAGCTCGACTGCTATCTCGCCCAATCAGAAATGCTAACCGACGTCATCGAGCGATTCGCCCACAGCACTCGACCACAGAGATCCGAATGCAGTGGCAACCAGATCATTTTGACTTTTCCCCATGGTTCCTTCGTCGATGCCGCGATCTATGCCGACTGAGCCGCTACACCGTCCGCGATATAAGCTACTAATACCAGTACACGTTCTGATTACACTCCTATGCTTTGGATCCCTTTTGCCAGGCTCAGGTACCATAGCGTACCACCTGTCCCTGTCTTCTTTCATTCTGTTCGGTGCTTCGCTGCCAGCGATCTGCCGGCCTAAGTGCCAGTCGCATGCTCCCGCTGGAGTGCGTGAGAGCGCGTCCTTAGAAGTACTACGCACGTTCGTCGGGAGCCCACGCCGCAGGTACGTACTACGCGGACTCTGCTGCAGCTCTTCCAAGAGCCGTGCCAGCGGTACAGGAATCACGGGTTTCGCGGCTAGCTTGCTTACGAGACTCGCCGGTCGACGTCGCCCAGCGCGGTCTCATCAACTCATAGTTCGAACGGGCACTGTGCCATCTACGGCAGCGGGTTCGACGATCTACATCCATCCTTGCTCACGGCTGAGCAATCATCACACCCGCTGGCGATTTTGTATGCATTCCAGCCGTCTCGGTGGAATCAATGGTTCCGCGAGTAGCTTCAGAGTACTATATACGCAGTTCACATGCAACAACATTCAACATGCCAGAGGTCATTCCCTTCTCAACACTTCGTCAACACTGCGATGCCCATCATCATACAGCAAGTACATGCATACAGATACGTAACTCTCGCTTGGTTCCAAGAAAGCAGTCAGCGGCCAGAAACGATCCTCCGCGCGACATGGGCCCCGGTCACGCCAGCGCCGGCTTCGAGACCCACGCCTCGCTATTGATGACCAGCCCGCCTTTGTAGATCAGCTGGTGCGGGTCGACGAACACCGCGTACTTGGGGTCGCTCCGAATGCCGGACACCCGCAGGATGACATAGACATTCATAGGAGGTGAGTTCAGGTCCTCGGGGCGCGTTGTCATGTGTAGCGCCTGCAAGCGTGTTTCAGCGAACAGTTCCAACCCATAAACTGACGTTGAGACGCCTACCGTGCTTAGCTGCGTCGGGCTCATGTGAAACGGCTCTCCGCCGGACATGGACGTCGCTTTCACCTCGATATGGTACGTCGGCCAGGCGTCCATCCAGCGGTCCTTCACTTCTCCTCCGCGCCAGAGCGCGGTCAAGATGCCGTGAGTATCCGGGTAGATGAAGTCGGCGACCGAAGGGCCATCGTAGTGTGTGAAGCCCGGCACCTCGCCGCGCAGGCCACTCGTCCAGTTGTCGGGCCCAAAGCCCGGCCCCAGGATCTTTCTCAGCACTGCATAGGCCTGTCGGCACGACCGTCGTTCGTGAGTGATCGACTGCGTGTAGAACAACCAAGGGTACTCACATAGCGCTCGCCCAGGATCCCATTGACCTTCTGGTACTCGTCGTTCCCGCCAAAGACGCTAGTCGAAGATGTGAGAGACGCCACGAGGCTAGCCATCGCCGACGCCGCCGTAGTCACCGTACGAGGTTGGGCATAGGCTGTGCTGCCCGCCGTGCTGGTCATGGTTGTCACCGTGGAGAAGCAGCTCTCGGGCTCCGAGTCGACTTCTGCCTCCTCGTCTTCCAGTTGCTGAGGCCTATCCCGTACGCGCACAGAGCCGCCTGCCGGCGGTTCGTCCCGCGCCTGCGGCGAGTGGGCATGCCAGGTAGCCAGGTAGTCTGTTGGTTCCGCCAGTTGGCTCGGAAGGGAGTCAGCTGTGTACACAGCGTCGGCACTGAGGGAGAGGTCAGCTAGTTGTTCTTCCAACGCGTTCATTGCATCTTCCAGGCCATCGAGAGGAGCGCGTGTCTGTGCTGCAGGAGGAGACTGAGTGGAAGACGGGACCGTCTGCAGGGCAGTCTGAGAGGAACCCTTCTGCCGACGACTACGACGACCACCGGTGGACTGACTGTCGTGACGTACACCGCTGGAGATGGGGACATGGCTGTCTGTATAGGTGTCTTGCGCTCTGGGCTGCGCGAATGAGTACGTATCGTAATCTTCGGGGTGCTCTGTGGTAGACGCGAGCTCGATCCCATCATCTTGGAGGGTGTCTTCTATATCCTCGCGAGATCCTCGCATGTACATTGCAATCCTGCACCGATCGATTCGCAAACGACGGCTCAGCTGGGTGATAATCTCGCTCTCCACCTTTGTTCGTCGCTCTCGTGCAACGAATATGACAAGCGCGTCGTCGGGTTCTTCCAGACGGGAGTCCAACGGAATGTCGAAGGTCAGATCCCCTTCATCACGGCGGAGGGAAACATGCTCGAGAATCGCATCCACCATAGAAACCTTGAGAGAAGGGAGCTTGTCTGCGAACTTGAGGATTGGCGACTCCCGTTGACGTAGCTGGCTTCCGAGATTATAGCATACAGTGCTGAAACCACGTCAGTCAGTTTTTCGAGCGTAGTAGTGTCATGTATGTACGTACCGTCGGATACATTCCAGTCGATATGGCTCGGTGAACCGTTCAGTGATTTCGTGCTCTATTTCCGGATCTCCTTCGACAGTATAGGAGGTGTCCAGCAAGGGAGGCTCAAGATATTTGACGGGAGTAACCCACACACTACTACCGAGCAGCGGCTCAATATCGGCGAGGCTGAGTCGTGAAAGAGAGAGTAGTGGCACCCGCCCTTTGAGTAGTTGCGCGGGCCGCGCGAAGGCCCCGCCGCGTGTTGTGTAGAAACCTCCCGTGCTGAGAAGCATCCTATTCCCGTCTGCCATTACAGCTGGAAAGACGGCCCTGTCGCGGATCCTTTTGAGTTGCGTGGCAAGTATTGCGTCGCCGGGCGATTTTGCACATAACTCGGTTAAGTCAAGGAGGATGCGCTCAATGACATCCCCTACAGAACTCGGCAACGCCTTTTCTGCGAAATTCTGAGCGAGTTCGAGCAGCCGATCCACGGTAACGCGCAAGGGAACGTCAGGTATATCGAGTTTATTGACAAAGAAATCGCGGAGATGAGGGAATGAGGTCTTGAGTGTGACGTCCTTGAGGTACGAAGGGCCATTCCAGTATGCACCGCTCAAATCAGTCCACATCGTGTGCTGTGTGCCTTCGCTCTCCCACATGCGGAGAATGAGCGAGTGGTCGTTGAAGGCTTGTCTGGGATATTCGTATCGTCAGTATCAAGTGTTGTACTGACGCGAAGATCTTACCGGATGGTCTCAGGCGCTTCGTTGAAGCGGGCATCGAGCTGCTTGTAGACCTCCATGACGGAATCGACCCGGACAGGTGCATCTGCGCCCCGCAGCTCTTCAGGTACCCCCAGCCAGGCGGCAGCGTTCGCTTCTACCATTACGCCCAGCTCCTGCAAGAAATCCCACCGACGATCGTCTGCTTTCAAGACCTCTACAAAGCGGAGAGCCTCATGCGGGAGCGATGTCAGCGAGCGTCTCCGGAGGGCAGTCCCAGCCAGCATATGCTGTGTTCCATCGGTGCATGCGACCGTGATTTGCGAGAGCTCGTTCAAGCCGTGCGCGGAGAGCTGCTCAGATATGTAGGGCCAATGGTTTTGCAAAACGCCGAGCAGCTGCGGTGTGGATGTCGACAGCGCCTGCGTCATTGCCTTGAATTCGGGTGACATCCTACCACCCAAAACACGCGGGTGAATATGGAGTCCCAAAGAGTCTTGTAGCCATTCCTGCCAGCGTGCCGTCTGGAATAGGTACGGAGGGGCAAAGTAGGTGTGGATGAACCGAGCACCCGGAAGGATGTCGCGCAGACTGACGCCGTTAGACTGGACGTCGATGTACAACTCACGGCCTTTGCCCCGTATCTCCTCCTCGTCCATGAGATCGAGGTTGACTGGGTCCGGGAAGTGAGAGTCGTCTCGATGGGTGTAGAAGAACTGTGCGAATCGGACAAGCTCCAACAACGTACGCGTCCCCATCGAATCTAGAATCTTCTTCGCCACAACGACCTCGTTGGCTGCCTGCACTCCCATCGCCTCGAGGAAGGCATACCTTGAGCTGAAGGGCCTGACACTCGAGGCAACAAAACGCAAGCCAACGACATCCGAGAGCTCGAAGCCAGTGTAGAAGGAGCACTCGGGAGCTATGGAAACACGCGCCCAAGTACCATCTGCCAGAGGAAGTAGACGAAGGTTAGAAATCCTTGAACGGAAACTTTTGTTGACCTTGGGGCGTAACAGTTGGCATACCCTCTCAAACCACTCTGCGGAGCAGTTCGGGAATTGGTCCTGTTGGTCCATGTTCTGTAATCCAGCCAAGAAATGTTCCTCTGACATCTCTTCCACGCCCAGCGTCGATAAATGACTCCAGTCGTAGGCGGTGTCGTACGAGCTGGATAGATAGGAAATCGAGTTTGGAAGAAATGTTGCAGCGATGAGGGGAAGCCTATCAGAGCCAGAAGATCTGAAGCTATCCGGGATCGCCACGAGCCTTGGGGGTAGTCGATACTGCTCGTAGGGCATGTCGCGTAGAACAGGTTGTGATTTGAGGGCCTTGACGATGCCTTCCTCGACTCGGCGGAACGGTCCTCGAGCATTCATAGGAATGTACCGCATCCAGCAGTCGCGAAGGCTAGGATGTTGTTTGAATTGCTCCACGGCGGCAAGGAACGTATCCCTGACGCCGTCTAGCAAGACAAGATTCCATTGCGGGTCCGCAAGGATGTCTTCTCTACTTGCGGACGTCAAGAAGTCGGCTTGAGCAACGAACTAAAGCGGCCTGGGGTCAAAGCACGGAAGTGTGTGACAAGATTAGCACATACAGGTAATCCATATGTTGCGACAGGCAAGAATGCGTGCACATACTGTTGACCTATCACAGGCCTGCTAGAGGCGTCTATGGGGAAAGCCAGGACGACTTCACTTTGCTGTATGCCTTGTCTCTTTTCTTCACCGGCGTACGTGCGGACAGTTCGCCGGAATACGAGGTATTTCTGGCTAGACACGCAGACCCCCTTTTCGTATCGCTCGAGCTTGATGACGTTATCGGGCTCGTCAACACGGCGCACAGAAATCCGGGTACGTTTGCGCATATTTATCTCGATGTCGATGGAGCGCAGCTTGCGGAGAAAAAGTAGCAAGGTTGGTCTGATGCCCCTAATTTGTTCCTCCAAGTCGCTTCGATTGACGGTGGGTGCGATAGCTAGTCGGAAGGTTGTCCAGCCAGGATTGCTGCGGTGCGACACATCCCAGATTGGGTTCACCATACCCAGGCAAGCATCGCGGTCGAAGCGGAATGTAAAGGGGCCCGATGCGACATGGACCTGGTGTGCGACAACAAAAACGGCCTTGAAGCCTGGAAGACAGTCAGCAAATATCCACGATGAGTCATAACGTCCGAGTCCTACCGATGCCCTTCTCCCCTGTTGGCGCAGCGTTTCAGCGACACGCCTACATGTGTATTGACCTCACTGACCTATATAACCCTCGGCCTTCTTGGCCGTCGCCTTCGTACTGGCTCCAATGTCGCATATAGCCTTGACGTTTGCCTCGTCAAAGCCCTTTTCGTTACACTCGATGACCACTTCGTCATTCTTGAGGCATAGGCGGAGCGTAGGGACAGCTTTTGCAGCATAATGATTGTCATCGGCATTCTGTACGAATTCGAGGATGAAATGGCTCTGTGAGTTGTATAGGTCTGTAGAGAGCCTGTATGAAGTGTCACATCAATATCTTTGGTATCTAGGATGGGACACGAACCGCTGGCATGCCCGCTCTAATTTTCCGCGGAGAATGACAACGGGATCATCGTCTGAGCGGTGGGCGTCGATTTCGCCCTCGCTTAGACCATGACTCTTGTTGATCTTCTGTATGAGGTCCATGGTGGGGTGAACAAAACACAAGCGATGAAGTGCCTCGATGTATTAGTAGGTGAAGGCGCTGTGACCACGCTGTCGAAGCCGTACACAATTCTTCAATGGAATTTCCTCTGGATGGCGATATGTCTGGAGTGGATATGACATAGTCATTTCCGCGCAGGCCCATGAGGCATCACAACCCTGAACCTTGTTCTCAAACGGCAGGGGTTCTCAAACGGCAGGGGTTCTCAAACGGCAGGGGTTCTCAAACGGAGCACTAGCCAGACATAACATATCTGCGGCACGGTGGTGGCCAAAGTGTGAAGCGATAAGGCGCAGGTGACGAGATTCGCAAAGGGACCACCTATCTGGATGAGGTCTGGCAGAGTACCTGCCAGATAGCGCGTTTTGCATGCTTCTTCGCACTGTTTTCAAGGTTCTCCGCGGGCACGCTGGGGAAACATGTGATAGATTGGCAAACAAGGCAACGAACCTTACGCACCAGTTTGTCCCGCCACTTCGTTGTAGGTCAGACAGTCCGTCGTGGCTTCTTCCCACAATTCGCAAAACGCTCGAATACTACACCGGTGAAGCGGGGCTGTGGCCAAGAGCCGGCACTATGACGCAATACACCATATCGCGAAGGGACTGCGCCTTGTTTCCATATTGTAATACGACCCGGCTTCTACTTGGACCAGGCAGTACGCAGGTAGCTGATAGACCTACTCAAACTTTGGCAGGCTGAAAGTACCTTCCGGATCCTCTCCGTGCTCCTTGATGTACTGCTGCGCCTTCTGCGCGTCATGCATGAACCCAGCGATGGCGACGTGCGCGTCGACTTCCACGCGCGGGTTTAGCCGCGCCGCGCCACGCACTGCAGCTGCAGCTACGTGGTAGCGCGACGTGTAGTTCAGCAGCATCATGGAGAACGGAGAAGTCGTTGTCCCTTCCTCACGGTATCTGTAGGGTTGCGCAATGAGGGTGGGGCATCAGCGGATGCGATACGCAAGCGACGCACCCTTCCATCGTGACTCGGTCCATGTTCGGTCGCCCGAACAGCAGGCCCTGCGCCGGGAGATCAGCAGTCTGCACGTTCCATAGCGGAAGGGACCAGCTCTCACCTTCAGCTCGTTCACGTAGCCGTGGTAATTGAAGTGTACGGGACGGTCCTTCGTGAATAGAGCGTCGAATTCGAGCCCCGTCAACGCATGCGGATGTGCGCCGTAGGGTTCGAGGATCATGAGGTCGGCCACATTCACCACACGCACGCGTAGCTGGGGAAGGCGCTGGCGGAGGAGCGCCGCAGCGGCAATCACCTCGAACGTCACCTCCACGCCGATGCCCACAAGCACTACGTCCGGGTCGACGCCGTCGTCGACACTAGCGAACTTCCAGATAGAAGCACCAGCGATGCAATGCTGTTGACAAACAGTCAGTTGAAGCGTATGCACCCAACAAGGGAGCTACCAGACACACCTTGTCCGCCTCCTCTGGGCTGAGCCATACCGGCGTCGGGTGCTTGCTGCCGACCATGAGGTTGATGTAGTTCTTCGCCCCGAGGCAATGCGCCATGGTCGAGAGGAAGCAATTCGCATCCGGCGGCAGATACACGCGCGCAATCTTAGGCTTCAGCGCCAGCACCGCGCCGATAAATGACGGGTTCTGGTGAGAGAAGCCATTGTGGTCCTGCCGTGCCCAGGTGCTTGTCTCGAGGTAGTTGAGAGAGCCAATCGGGCGGCGCCAGTTCGTCTCTTGCGCCATCTTTACGAACTTGCTGTACTGGACCATCATAGTATGTACTATTCCGAGGAAGGCCTCATAGCTGGGGAAGAGCGCGGTCCGTCCAGTCAGTGTGTAGCCTTGCATCATGCCTTGGCAGGTATGCTCGGAGAGGATCTCGATGATGCGCCCGCCTTGCGCCCGCGACGCCACGTCCCACTGCATGTTTCGCCCACTCGTTCGGAGGGTAGCGCCGAGCTTGTTAGACTCGAGTTCATCAGGAGAGAAGATGCGGAAGGTATGCGGATTCCTAAGCGTGCGATTAGCGCCCTGTGCATGCTACGCCGCGGTTGCGTACTCATTGATGACTTCGAATAGCAGCTCGCCAATCACTTTCATGCAGCTCTCTTGGCAACCCTTCTCCACGCTCTTCTGCTTCCAGTCGGGCATGCGCAGGGACACATAGCCAGCGTATGCCTCTTTCCTCATGCCGATCTTCTTCCCAGCCTTCTAAGGATAACAATTAGTACTCGATCCTTTGGCAATATTTGCCTCATACCGCCGGAATTATTGATAAGATCCTGTCATTAGGCACCCCGTCGTCGTCGAAGAGCTCCTCTGGCTTATATGACCCCAACCACTCCTGGAGCATTCTGAGTTGTTCCGGGTCTTTCTTCGCATTTGGTAGCGGGACTTGGTGGGCATGGAACGATCCTTCAATGAAGTCGCCGCCCAACTTCTTCGGGCCACCCCACCCCTGCGTGATTACTGTGAGTGGGAAACCTTGAGGGTGTATATACTACATGCCTTTGGGGTGCGCATGATTAGAACGGGCCAACGCGGCTTTACCTGCGGCTGCCCTCTCCTCGCTGCCCTTTGTACACTACGAATCTCGCCGAGCGCCCAGTCCATGGAGGCCGCCATATCTTCGTCGATGTTCTCGAGGTCCTCAACGAAGCGCGCCTGGTAACCGTAGCCCGTAAAGAGCGCAACGAGCTCTTTGTCGTCCATCGTGCCGTAAATCGTACGCTCGGATATCTTGAACCCATTCACATGGACGATGGGCAGCACCGCGCCGGATTCTGCGGGGTCGATGTACTTGTAGCCGTGCCAGGCGCTAGCATACAGTCAGGAATGTCGGGCAGAGGATGCGGGGAACAACGTACGTTGCAGTAGGCCCGGTCTCAGCTTCGCCGTCTCCGATGACGCATACACAGACGAGGTCTGGTTTGTCCATGACCGCGCCAAACGCGACACTGAGTGCGTATCCAAGCTCGCCTCCTTCGTGGATCGAGCCTGGAGTCTCCGCGTTGACATGGCTGCATGGGTCGAGTAAGATAGCTGCAGCATCCGACAGCGTAGCACGCATACCTTGGGAACCCTCCTGGCACGCTAAAGCCACTGATGAGGCTCCTCAATCCGGTCAAATCACGCGTGTTGCGCGGCCAGAAATGACCCAGAGTGTTCTCCAGCCACAGGCACGACAATATTCCCGGCGCACCATGCCCTGGACCAACGACATATAACAGGTCCGCATCGGTCTTGCGAACAAGGCGGTTGATGTGTGCGTAGACAAGGACCAGTCCAGGGCACGTCCCCCAGTGCCCGAGAAGTCGTTGCTTAATGTCGTCGGGGGTAAGGTCACGTCGCTCAAGAATACCGCTCTTGAGGAAGATCATCGCTGCTCTGCGTTAATGGACTGTGATACGGGGGCTTGATTCATACATACCGGCGGCGATGTAATCTGCTGCTCGCCTGAATTGAGAGATCGCATCGAGCTCATCCTTGGAAAGCGTCCCTTTGACATGGAGCTTAACTCGATACTCGAGTAATGCGTCGGGTAGCTGGGATGGGTCGGGAGGCGGATTGGGCTCGAGGATTTGTTGGCCAGGCATCGTAGGATGGAACGTCGAAGGTTGGAGAGTGAAGGTCGGGCAGAGGTGTCATATCCATGGCCGGCGAAGAAGTATATGTATGGAATGCGAGGCGTTGTGGAAGAGCAGCAGGTGCCACACGCAAGTCAAAGTGTGGCTGCAACGACGTCAGTCTTCGAGCTTCGCAGCGCGCTATCATCGAAGTGCGTCATCCCTCCGCCTTGCAGCCACTGCTCTGTCACGTATGTGTACTGCTCTTGAAGATATTAACGCAAGGCCTGTTTAGCTCAGTGGTAGAGCGCGCCACTCGTAAGGACGTGGTACGGTAGATGCTGTGCTTACGTAACCCCGATGGTGAGGTCGCTCGTTCGATCCGGGCAATAGGCAATCATTTTATTTCTTTCGCTTCGAGGTGCTTGCTAGTGCCAGATGCACCAAACAAGGTAGGAATAGATATGGAAGGGAAGGTAGGAGGACAAGGTGTAGGAAGCGCCCAAAGTAGGCGCCCGAGACGCCATAGGTCGATAGCATCGACGCACGTCCTTAGTGACGTCAACGCGCAAGAATGTCTATACATATCACACCCGTACCCGTTTGTGTCCGTTCCATCGCTTTGAGAGTCCAGCTCTTTTTTTGACGTGGTACTCAGTAAGCGCACCAAGGGGGCCTCGGCCGCGGTATGATACACTCTGAAGTGTAGTAGTCTGGCACATGGCGAGGATTCTTTGTTTGACTTAGTCGCATGTGCGGACGATCATCAGTGTATGTTGTGTCTACAGTAATCAAGTAGCCTCTACTTCTTCCCGGTGAGGCCGCGGTGCACCTGATAATGGCACCACCTTTCATTCTTCAGCAGCTTGATGCATTAGTAGGGGTCCACCCGCGCGAGCCTCGTGAGCCATGTCGGCATCTTGTTGCGTTCATCGCTTATGGTATACGAGTTTTGCGAGAGTGTTCAGAGTTACTCGGTCCAGACGGTCTGCGTCGCCGCCGGGTACTTGTAGTACATGGTAATGGATCATGCGGGACGATGAACTGCAGCTCTGCTACGTAGTCACCGATCATCACAGCCAGAACTTCTCCGTCATTGCGCACTCCTGGGCCATTTCGAGCTGTTCGCGCGTCAGCCTACATGTCATAACGAATGACGAAACACACCTGTTCATCTGTTCTACACACCAACACGCACCCGGCATCCGTCCTCTTGCCTATGCTCACCACTGCACACTCCTGTTGGCTTGCTTCCGCATTCGCCTCCTCGTCGAGCTTGAAACCGATACACTCCGCATGGCGTACGACGGCCTCCCTGAGCTCAGCACTCTTCTCACCAATCCCGCCCGAAAATACGAGCGCGTCGACCTTGCCACCAAGACGCACGTAATACGAGCCCATGAAACTGACGATCCTGTCCACAAACAGGTCAAATGCGAGCCGCCACTTCGCATCACCCTGCCAGTCAGCGACGTCACTGCCGCGCGCTGCGCCGTGCTCCTTCATCTTCTGGACGATCTCGCCAAAGTCAGACGTCCCCGTGAGCGCCTTCCACCCGGACTCAGTGTTGAGGATCGCCTCCGCCTGTGTGACGCGCACGTCGACGGCCTGACTCGGGTCATGCGTGATCCGCCCAGCACGGTTCGTGTAGTGGAAGATGAGCGACGGGTCGACGAGCCCACTGCGTGTTGCGCCGGGGAGCCCGGAAACGGGTGTCAGCCCCATTGATGTGTCGAGTGATTGACCGCTCCGGATCGCACAGATGGAGGCACCAGAGCCGAGATGCATGACAATGAGGTTGAGCGAGGTCTTGTCCTTGGGCGAACGCATGAGATGGTATGCGCCCGGCATTGAATGCGACGCACCTTTTGTAGGTAATGGCTCACTGCACCCAGGATATATGCGTCTGAAATGAGGCTCAGTGCACGTCACGGTACAGCGAATGTTCCACCCACTCACAGCTCAAGCCGTGGAACCCGTATTTCTTCAAGCCGCGCTGGTGAGCGACCTTGGGATCGATGGCATAGCTTGCCACGTGTAGTGGTATGGAGCGATGGAATGACGTATCAAAATAGGCGATAGAGCTCGCCTTGGGAAGAGACTCAATGGCGCTCTTCATGACTGAAAGTGCAGCGCCGTTATGACTGGAGGATGTTGCTCATCTGTTCCCACACCTGAAAAATCGACGACTTACAGCGGTGCAAGGTCAGACAGGTCTTCAATGTGTCGAAAGCTTTCCGAATCGATGATTACAGGTTCATAGAAGTCACCACCGTGTACGACGCGATGACAGACGTGCACAATTGACTCCCTGCGTATCTTGCTCTCGTTCTGCAGGTGGTCGAGGAAGTAATAAAATGCGGAGGTATGATCCTCGATGCCGTCTAGAGACTGCTTCTTCGCTTCGCGTCCCTGTTTGTGGGACGCCAACTGAAAACTGAAAGAGGCGGGAGGCGACGAGATGCCGGTGATGCTAGACATCACGAGTAGTTCGACGACGTCAAGGCTAGATTGGGCAGCACGCGTATTTGTGCGGCGAAACAGAGAGATCTTGAGAGAAGACGACCCAGCATTTACGGCGAGGATGAGGCCGTCCTTTGGGACGCGATGTTCAGGCATGGCTGGACCACGTTCAGTCGTCTACCGTACAAGATGGTAGACATACACACCCGAGTTGGTCGCCGTGAACTATACTCCTGGATGATAACGAGGTAGGGGATGCGGAAAGGGATGCGTAGAGCATGGCATACCGCACGACTTTGAGGGACAGGTGCCGCTGAGGCGGAGAGATGACGTCGTAGACGTAGTGACGCAGAAGTCGTCATGCCCGCCAATGGACGGTGCGTAGCAGTGCTTTTTGGATAGGTACCCGATTCGGCAATCCCTTCATGAAGCAGTGCTGTGAGATCGAACAATTGCATGCAAAAGCAACGAAATTGAGCGAAGTACAGCGACAAACCAAGCGCTACTGTTGTGGCTGAGGTCATATCTCTTATTTGCTCTTGTTAGGATTCAAAGCCCCAACTTCCTCTTTCGAGAACGCATTGGCGACTTCTCTTCACGCTTTCTGTGCTACGCGTCTTCTTCACCGTGGCTATTATACACGCGATAAATTACAGAATAACTGAGATCTTCCTTCTGCCGTAAATCGTCCGTGCCAACCACCAGCCGCACTATCTAGCACCCTGGCCTGGGACCGTCAAAATGATGCAAGTCCTCCTGTTGTGTTCGCGGACAGCCCAATGCCTGCCAGTTGTAATGACACCGGGTGCAACTCATCAAGAGCTCGCTTCTCTTGCTCCAGGAATAAGAAAGAGCACACTACTAGATCCCTGATTTGTTCGGCGCGATAAGAGAGGCATAGCTGTGCTGGAACGGCCTTCGACCGCTTGGATCCTCGATCCGACCGAGATCTGTGGAAGGTGGCAATAGGTTGCTTGTAGCCGTCATCTTTCGTGTACAGCTGGGTGGATGTGCGCTGTGCTCAGCCAGAGTCTTGGGTTGTCAGAGGTGAGTAAGACACTGTCGTACCTCGCGCGTGCTCCCCGCTGGCTGCCCCTTCCACTTATACTGCCGACCGACTTCGTCCTTGAACCACCTGCTCCTAATTCGTGGCCTCCGGTATGCAGTCAGATTCATGAGCGACATCAGCCACTGTCGCACCTGCTTATGGGATTGATACTATTGCGCATCCACTTGTGCAGTGGTTCCACTGTCTGGTGACAATACGTCACATTCCACGCATGGCTCCTGGTGTCTGACCGCTGCAGTGATGCTATGACAGCTTTCTCCGCATTGAACACCTCTGTTTGGGTGCCATCCGTTCTGTCCTTGCTTCGTACGACATAGAGCACCCTCCCGTCACCCGCAGTGATTGTTGTGTCACATGGGTCATCAGGCGTGAGGGTAAGGGTGATGAGTCCGGTGTGTGCAAGAATAGGCATACCGATACGGGGGCTTCACCGAAGGTGTGTATTGTCTTCACTGTCCCCTGGGCTCGAAGTTCATTTATAATCTGGTTTACATCACGCTCAACCTGTGCCCTTCATTCCCATGATTGAATGCTGTACTGCCGTACCCGTGGTGGCCCACAACAGCCTAAAATCTAGTGGGCGGCGCTACGGATACGGTCGGGCACTACGGCACTGAAGTGGCTGAAGCGGCCTGGACCTCTCGAGCGGGCGACGGTTGCAACAGTGCCCCGCTGTCGTTGGCGTGTTCGATTGCTCCGACATCGTGATGAGGTGTCTTCGGCGTTAGGCGCACTGCCATTCGTGATTCGCAACATATATGGCAGGATGGAGCTGTCCACAGACACTCATTGTTCTCGATTAGGTGGGTCCCGTTGCATAACCCTTTCTTGCCTGCCACGACACCTGTTCAGAGGCCCAGGATGTGCCATACTTGCATATGTCCAGGCCCAGCTCGTATTTCAGAGTCATGCTACCTCGCTCATTCCTACTCAACCTGAGTGTTACGACTCACTGTGGAAGATTGAATTCGAAGTCGAGTCACTATGCGTTTCCCGCGTGTCGTGTGCAGAGACCCTTCTAGACCATTGTCAGGCCTTGTCGGGCACGCGCTCGGCAGAGTCACTGATCACTGATGTTGACCGTCGCTGACTCGCTGTCGCGCAAATGTCGCGCCCATGGCCACAACCCGATCGCGAGTCGCGGACTCGCGCGCGCCGGTGCTCTCAAGCTTGGCAAGTCTTCCTCGATTCAGTAGGCAAGTATGTAAATCGCTTGAGGCCCATGTTAACGATAGATTGAGTCTGGGCCTCCACGTCTCTCGCGTTTTTGTTATCTGGGTCGACTCACCGTGGGCAATTATGTCTTGCGAGGGCGCGGCAGGGCATGGTATGGTTCATGATCATCTGCCGGGTCCGATGCATCGGTGATCAGCTTCATTCACTCCCCTGATCATGAACGGAGAAAGCCCTTCAGTGATCCTATTTAATATCTCTCTGGTCTGATACAACACGCCGAACATGTCATCCCCAGTACCTGGGCACACTGCTGACAAGCTGAAGGACTTCGGTATAGAGAGCGGCCGCTTCCCGCACCCGTTCACCGATGGAGCCGACTTCGACTACTACGACTTTGACGAACCTGATCCGCCAGACCTTGATACTCCTCGCACGCTCGTGGAGCTGCGGATGTGCGCACTGAGTACCTCCATTCGCGAGAAGGCCGGCTGGCATGTCAAGTTCCGCGACGAGAAGATCCGGTCCAGGTGGATAGAAGAGATACATGAACAGCAGAAGGACGTTCATCCGAGCCTCCAGCTCACGGACAACATGGTGCGGTGCCTTGTAGCTACCAATTTGCTTCATCTTATGTTGGGCGTAGATCAACTATGTCTTGACGGAGCTCGAGGCATACGCCGCGCTTCGAGACGAGAGCACAGGCATTGAGGTCAGTCTGATACATCGACATCCCCTTACTCACTCACTGTATGCGCTTCCGAGTCAGCCTGGCCCTTACGAGCGCGTGTGGCGGTCAGACAAGCTCATACCTTCCAATCTCAAGTCGGAATTGCGATCCGCTGTGTATCCGCTCGAGTCCGTCCCCGACTCGGAGAAAGACTGGCATCCAGGGTCTGACGGCAAGGTCCTGGATCTCGTCCATCCATCTCTGTATCCTGTTATCTACGGGCTTACCGTAACGACATCCGGTGAACCCATAAAGCCCCGAGAGGATAATGATGTCCCGTCCATCTTCAACTCTGAACGATTCCAATGGCTGCCTTCCGACTTCCATGTTGGAGACGACGGCAGTGTATCGTTGGCATCGCCGTACATCAACAACATCCATCCCGAAGATCACGCTGTACTCCAAAAGGTCATCCTGAAAACCGTTGAACGCGCGGTGCCACTGTTCGAATGGGTGCTGTCCGACCTCGCGCGCGAGAGACAGGTCCCGACACGAATGGATCTAAAGGGAGAATTATTCCCCACCTGCATTTGGCCAGAAGTATGTTACCGATGTTTATCATGCTCGTGTGACACTGACCAGTAGCATGCTAGGGAGAGCCACCACCTGTAGCTGATGACGAAGAGGAAGCAGCCATCCAAGAAGAGGTCCACCGCCTCGAGGCGGGGCGCGGCCCTGGGGACCCCTTTGTCGATTTCTACAATGTGGTAAGCTTCAAGTGGTATGACAGACAGCCGAAGAAGTGGCCGGACAGCAAGCCGGCTTATGACGGTGGTTTGGACGATGTGAAGAAGACCATCAATCTGCGAGGCAGGACTTTACAGTTGATCGTCAAGCTCGCAAACATCGTCCTAACACCCGAGAAGCCAGAGTACCCTGGTGGAAAGTGGCACGTGGAAGGTGCGATTGGTTGTGTGCAGCGGCGAACAAGTCTCTGAGCGCATACTAGGCATGAACAATGAGGCCATTGTCGCTACATTCATATACGTGAGCCCTACGCTCCGTTCGCAGTCCCATACAACGCTAACCACGATGCATGGTAGTATTACGATTGCGATAACCTGACGGAGTCGACCCTATCGTTCCGCAACGGTGTCAGTGAGCCACGCTATCACGGCCAAGACGACAATTATTGCATGGTCCATCTATACGGTATCGACCGGTACGCCCTCCTGATCCTTCGCGTGAGCTTTCAGGCTAAGTGCCGACCGTGACACCCGTAGGGACGATCCTTGCGCGCAAGACGTCGGTAAAATCATTACGAAAGAAGATCGGTGCATCGCATTTCCAAACCTCTACCAGCACCTGGTCGCGCCCTTCCGATTGGCCGATCCCACCAGGCCAGGCCACCGCAAGATACTTGTGTTTTTCCTCGTCGACCCGCATATCACGATCCCGTCGGCAAGCGTGGTCGCACCCCAGCAGGCATCGTGGAAACGACGTGCTATCTCGGGGACACCAATGTGGGAACGGCTACCCGTTGAGCTCCAGGACATCGTTGCGGACGACGCAGGCATGATAACGTTCGAGCAAGCGAAAGCATACCGCGAGGAGCTCATGAGCGAGCGCACCATATTTGTGGATACTGTGAACGGTGAACGCTTCGGGCATGAATACAACATGTGGTACGTTTCCACCGGTTCGGTCCTAAATCGTCTGCTTACAAATTTTGACAGTGAACACTGAAGGTGTGCTCAAGCCTGGCTGCACGGCTGCAACGGAATGCTACGCGCATTGATCTGTGAATGAATGGCAATAAAATATAGCCATGTACAATCATTACCCATTTTCCAACAGAAGTGTACACATTGTGAGGCAATGCAAAGCAGTGAATAGAGTGAAGCTGGGCTACTGAAACACGGGTGATATCCACCACAACTCCAAGCAGCTTTGTATGAGTGTTCTAAGCAGAGCCGGTGATGATGTCCGCCACTGTTGACAATGAATGAGCCGCGTGTATCGTCGAGTATGCAAGCACCTCACTGTATTCGCCTATGCAGTACGCAGCGGTGACCGTATGGGCGGCGATGTGGAGAGGTATGACGGATATGTCGGCTACCCTCAGGTTCTCGGTGCCATAAACCTTCAATATTGGCGTATTAGCATGGATACTGTTGTAGCTAAGCTGAAGGGCCCACCTTCAGCTTCGGGTCCACGACCCCATTCTTCTCGCGGGGGAGCATGCTCGCGGTGCCGCACGCGTGGTAGCATGTGTTGTGGTACGTCCTGATGTATTCTGTGGGGCAGGAATCCGACAATTGCTATGATCGGTCACGAAGTATAGCATAGGGACATACCCTTGAGCTCTTCGTCCGTCTGTACGGCAGCGCCTGGATCCACTTCACGCACAACGTACGACTTGAATGGCGCAGTACCCGCCAGACGCCGTGCGAACTTGAATTCTTCAAGATAGATATCTAGATCTGCGACATTGGGATAACGCAAGCATCGTGACAAGGGTGTTCCCGTACTTCAGTACTGCAACGTACCGAAGGGGACGGAGAAGGTATTGGGATCGAGATCAGGATGTTCCAGGGGATCACTGCTCTTCGCATGCTAAGTGGCGGCGCTGTCAGTGTCAGCTACATTTCATCAGTTTGAAGAGACATACAACGGAGCCCCTGTGTAACCGGATCGAATGGCTTGTAAGTCAGGCTCAAGCTCGCGCCAACGTATAGACACTTACCGCGAGAAAGGGTGCTGCGGGACAGGCAGGATGGATACCTTGGTGTACAAGAATGCATTTTCAGCCAGCGTTCACATCCAAGCAAAAATACGCACGTATTGCTTCCCTGTTTCTGGCATAGCTGAAGCCAGCAGCGTCAGTGGCCAACATCGAGAAGTAGCGGTTCACTGACATTGAGTGCTGAACCAGCCAGGCAACACGACGGACTCGATATCCGGGAGGGTCTCGTCCTTGAGGGTGCGCAACTGACTGTCCCACTGCTCAGCGAGCCCAGGGGGAAGTGCACCGCTGCGTTTCTTCTCTTCCACGAAGGCTGCGGCGCGCTGGATGATGCCAGGGGCGCCATTCGGACTGACGGCTTGGAGCGGGGTGTAGACACAGCCGTTCGCACCGAGGCGATACAAGTTATCCTCGTCGAGTTCTCTGCAATGTACATTTAGATGAGTACAAACTTCGTGTGTACGCAGACGTACTGTAGCCGGATTTGTTCCTTGACATACTCGGGATCACGGAGCAAGTCTGTGGTCTTGTGAGCGACCTTAGGGTCAACTTGAAGCTCGTACGTTATCCCTGCAATCAGTGAGGTTGGGTACGTAGATGTTCATCTATATGTTTCCGTGCTCACCAATAACGCTATGGTCCTGCATGTTTTCTCCTACCCCCGGGAGCTCGACCTCAAGCGGCACACCGATCTTCTCGAGGATATCACGCCGGCCGATACCCGACAACTCCAGGACTTGCGGTGTCTTCAAAGAACTGTACTCGTTGGTCAACGACAGGGAGCGCTTAGCGTCGGACTGAAACGCACCCGGCGGACAAGATTACTTCCTTTTTCGCAAACGCCTTGTGCATTTTCTCGTCGTGGATGAACTCGACGCCGGTGGCGACTTCCCCACCATCGTTACTTTCGCCGAAGAGCACCCTCGCCCCGATGGCCTCCGTTAGGACCTACAGGACTAAGGCTCCAGCGACAGTAGCAAGGCCAGCGGTTGACAAACGCACCGTCAGACTCGGATTGTCCTTATGGGGAACATAATAGGCCGTCGCCGCGTACGAGCGCGTCCACTTCGCCTGGCGATCTAAGGTCGCTGCGCCCTCAAAGCATCCGGTGATCTGGCGCGTGGGGGCAAGTCATGATGCATGATGAGTTGAGGCGATCACCGCACAGAGCGACATGATCAACTTACGTTCCCTCCATACGGGTCTTCGAGCAGAGGGAAGCCATGTTCCTGAGCAGCCTCCAGGAACGCCTTGTTGATCGCGACAGGAATCATGGGCACCGTGGTCTTGACGGGCCCGCTGGTGCCGCGGAACTCTGCATTGTGCGTGTGCTTGTAGAGCGCCAGCTGGTCCTCCGACGCTTGCGTGAAGCTTGGAGACGATCAGCACGAAACCTCATATTGATCGGAGAATCGAAGACGTACTTTTCGGCGCGCAGGGTATACTTCTGGAATGCCTCCCAGTTCCAGCCGGGGTTGCCGAGTTCTTCCCAGGCATTGACGTCGGCCGCCGGTGGCTTGGACCACAAGTAGAAGTTCATGGCAGAGCTGCCTCCTGAGGATACTATCAGGCTCGCCATGTCTCCCGTTACATGGAAAGGCAAATACCGAGACCCTTGCCACGCGACCACACGACAGTGAGATCATTGCAGTGCTTCTGAGGTATACTCTTGAAAAGCCAGTCGTACTTGTACCCACGGAGGTTAATACGTCTTAAGCGGAGAGCTATGCGGCATTGCGGACACACCTTGGGATCCCCGAACGTGCCACCCCATTGAGCACCTAGCAGAATCTTGGGGTCATCTAGATTGGGATACCCTGCCTCCAGGACAAGAACAGAGTCCCCCGTCTTCTCTACGAGGCGCGCTGCCACCGCTAGTCCAGCAGTCTGTCGAAAAAATGATCAGAGATATCGAAGAGTAGAGGATCACTCACGCCGCCTCCGACGATGATATAGTCGAAGGTTTGGTCTTTTACGTCGGCGAGTTTAGCGGTCATGGCGAGTGAGTTGGTGTAATGTTAGTTAGGGAGGAATGCTGACACCCGTTATGCAGTTTTATCCGTGTCGCTCTAGTCAAGGGTTCTCAGAACATCGCCCGTACCCGTCTGTCCTACCGTAATGTTGGCAGATTGTCTCGGCGTCGGCACGCTCTGTCACGGCGATCTACAAAGTCCGAGCATTCTGCACATGACTCACGGGATGTTAAACCTCTTGGCTTGAAGCACATAGCTACTCGTTCACCGGCCTAAGATGCTATAACACGCAGGTTGTTGTTGCATAGCCCAAGGGTGTCATATACTATAGTGTCTCGGACTGATGAGAAGACCGATCACCAAGTCGGAAAAAACCACACACCTCCAATTGTGTAACAGGTACGAGACGCTCTGCGCTGCTCATTGTAAAGGCGGTCCTATCAGCATCGAGACTTGCTACAGGTACTGAGACACCGATAGCCTCGGACGTCCTGCGACCCGTCCTGGCGCAGGAACTTGAAGTCAGCATGGCCGCTGGCGATCTAGGGGTGACGTGTATGCCTGGGCCATTGCAGACGATCTGGCATGGCCAGACTGGAGTCTTGTTCAAACGGTCCACACTGACTCTGTTCCGTCACTCAGTTGTACAGTACGGACGGTGGTTGTGCAGTCAAAGCGGCCAATATAAGACACGCATGGGCCCACGAAGGTTTGAGCTAAAGACCTTGTGTACAGTGACTTGATTGGTTCCGTTGGTACCGCGCAGATGGAGCACACGTCCAAGGTCGGAAATTGCAGAGGTCCGTGCGCAGTAGGCAAGTGTCCATAGAAATATATCTAAATCCATGAGCAGCGACGCGTTCGCGAGTCAGCTACCGCGGGCTCGGAGCGGCAGCACGAACCTATAACTGCGCTTCACTGCCACAGAGCGTCACGGTGTCAGAGGTGTGAAACGCTCACAAGACCGGGTCGATTGCCCTACGGAGAGCGGGGATTTCTTCCACATTGGGCATTGTTACGCGCACTGAGACAAGGTACACCGACGTGAGCTCCGGCGGACCTCCTGTAATCAAACAGATGCTCGCAAGGACAGTGTATCGCAGCACTGCCAGCGGTGGCAACATAGCGTGTTCTAAATCGTCAGTCAGTAAGAACGGTAGCCGCGCGGTTAGAAGCACACACCCTCGCACGATCTTGTATAGGCCGCCACTGACAGTGACAAGCATGCGAGCTCTTCAGTGCAGTCTACGCCAGTCTTGGAAACCCAGCAGACGAGGCACACATACTTCTCGAAGCGCATGATTAGCTATGCGGGTAGGTCGTCCTGAGTTCAGCGGGGATCCAGACGGTGTGTGTGTCCATCACCAACTCCCGGTCGACCTAGCCGAGCAGGTTTGGTGGCAACAGTACTGTGCATACGGCTCGGCAACTCGCCGAGGCCTACGTGGACGTGGACCGTGGCGACATGGTCAAGATATATAAATACTTCGCGGAGTATCCAGCGCCGCTGTCGACTGCGTTGTATTCGAAGAAGCGGGTTAAAGTGTTCGCGCAGTGGGCCCGGGGTGCCCAACCAACGGATGTTCCACTGGCAATGAGTCATAGCTTGTGATTACGTGCATGCAGTTGCAGATTTAGAGGTGGCCCAAGGGAGATGAACGGACGAACGAGGGATGATGAGCGTAGGGACAGGCACTGGCAGTGAACGTACTGCCAGTGGTAGTCTCCCGTAGGCAGACTCTAAACACAACCTTTTTGAGGGGGGATGGGCTATGCCAGTGGGCGTTGAATTTGAACCAGGCCAGTTTCCCCGTAGGCGCCGGCCACGGAACCGGCGTCTACGAAGCTGTTCGTCGCATGCAGAAGGTCGGATTATTGGGATTTCCGCCCCTACGGAAACAGCCGCCCGTTCGGGCCGACGCCCCTGCCTAATGCGGCAAGTACATACTTGACTCTGTTCTCGCACAATTGCGCTCATTCCTGCCTTCGGTTGCTGATGAAAAGATATACGAGAAACTAGGGTACATCTAGAGTGTATACCTTACTTTTTCAAAGGGAAAACGTCTCATAAACGGCTAAAGAGCTTGACGAAGGAAGTCACGTCACTGTCACATGACGTGACAGAATGTGACGACTCCCGCTCCCGCTACTCCTCCCACATTCCTGACGCCTGCTAGCCTTATCTACATTGACTACGGCCCGAAAGCAGGGCCTTTGGCGTTCCATGCGCGACTGTGGTGGCAGACAGCCAGCACAGTGCAGCAGCAATCATGTAAGTGGTTGCCCGATATAGTAATGTCTGTCATTGTCGAGTGGTGGCGCCAGAGCGCTGCGTGTCCGACAACTGGCGCAGCTCAGCGTACCCAGTGTCGGCTATGATATCAGTGCATGTTCTTCCTCCTTTATCACGCTCTTGAACGTCCGAACAGTAAGTCTACTCAAGAATCATTGGCAGTGAACTTGCAATACGTGACATCACGTGACACAGTCCACCTCCGGGGCGGAGTCCGGTCCGGACCCGTAGGGGCGGAAATCCCAATAACGGAATGTCCTCGTCGCATGCGTCTCGATCGTTCTCCTTAAGGCTGCAAATCCTTCTCCTGGCCAAGCATCTTTCCACTGCACCGGAGCGAGAAACGCTATTCCCATATATTCGCAGCATAAAGTGCCCAGGAAATACTACTCACACTAGGTCTCACGTTCATAATTGCATAATCATACATACATCGGCCGGTAGCGAGTGAAATATGGTACAAAAACATCTGGCGATGAGGTGGGAGCAATGAAGTACAGATGTCATAATACATACGTGCAGTGTCAATAATATACCAGTGGCTGCAAGAGGACCAGCGGGAGTCTATCCGAGTCGTCAAGCGGAACTGCCGCAACGAGATGGGGGGCAGTGGACACCGGACGCACACTCACTGCGTGAATGCAGACCTCGCCTTCCGATACGCCCTGCGCTCCCGCGCCAGCCTGCGCGCCGCGACCGCCTCGGCGACCTGCCTCCCGCTCACCGGCCACGCATCCACGCCCAGCACCTCCTCCTTCGCCGCCCGCGCATTCTCCCTCGCGCGTGCGACTCGTGCCCGCACGCGCTCCTGGACCGACTCGAACAGCCTCCCGCCCATCTGCCGCAGCTCCAGCGCCCGCGCCCTCGCGCGTTCGTGCCGCGCATGCAGCCGCGCCTTCAAGCCGTCCACCGCATCCGCAGACTGCGCCCACACGAACGCGGTCTGCCGCGCGATCACCTGCGCGAGCTCGTCCAGTGCATCCAGAATCTCCTGTACGTCGCGTGCCACGACACTGTACCCGATGCCGAGGAGCTCGGCGAGCGCACCGCCGCCCACCCAGGAGCCCAGCGCGTACGCTGCATTATCGCTGCGCGCGACTGCCTTGCCCTTCCCGGAGTACTGTGGCGACGGCAGGAGCGCCAGTCCAGATTTGCCAGCGTCGTGCACGGTGGGCGCCGAAGACGTCGGACGGAGCACCAGGTCCGTCGTGCCCTTGTCAGATTTGCCCGGCCAGGTGATGAGCCCGCAGCCACAGCCGCACTCGGTAGGTGCGTCGACGGAGGTGACGGGGTCGGCGCGATGGGTGGACGGCATGACGGATGGCTGGCTGGTGGATGCGATAAGAGGTGCGGGAAGCACTGCTAACGCGAGGTCCTTGAGAGAAGGACGGCCGGACGTCGTGGGGTTCACGCTCGATGGTGTGGAGTGGTTGATCGATACACCGACCGAGGGGAAGGCGAACGTGGGTGTCGTCTGCTGAGGCTCTTGAATCGAGACCGTGGGAGTCGCAGGAGGGTTGAAGGAACCTTGTATGGCGTATCCTAGGACCACTGATAAAATGGCGAGGCTACAACAGCGCATGAGTACAAAATTCATAGCAGAGGGACTACATGCGTACATAGTCAACGCATGTCTCGGGGCAATGCGCTGAACGAGGCCTTCGGCCCGCTGTACTTCTGTAACTGGGCGCAAAACGCGAGCAAGCTGCTTCGGCGCGACACGCTCGACTTCATCGACATCGACGACGGAGGACGAGCAGCGAGATAAGGGCACAACCTTGCTTCTGGGGATGTTGAATGTATCCCACTGCTGCTCGGCGTCGAGGAGCTGATCGGCTGCAAAAGGGACGTCTATGGCATTCGGACTCTGAGCCAAGACCGGAAGGTAAAGCGAGTGATCGGGAACGAAATAGAGTGACGACGGCAAGAAGACGACAGCTAGTGAAGGCCGATCGAGCGGGGTAAAGCTCGACTAAGGGAGGATGAAGTTAGTCTCAGTGAACAGCAGTGACAGGTACCCACAGTTTCAGCGGAATCCGTGCGATCAATGACCCACACCGCGCGGCTGTCCTGGCGGTCATCGGATGATAGGAAGCGGACATAACCGTCGATGAGGCCGACAATCCTCGAGGTAAGCGTGAGGCCTACGCCGACCGCTAGCTTCTCAAGCAGCTTATCGATCAGAGACCACTTGATCGCGGACGACGCGCCGTAAAGCACAAGGTAGAAGTCAGGCTTGGTGGGTGCGTCTTCGCCACTCTCTTCCACGTCTGGAACCGCGGGCGTTGGAAGCAAGCCCGGATCCGCAGCCGTGAGCGCTATCTTGACATCGATGTCGCCGGTGCCGTGTGGACTGGAGTCAGCGGCAGAGTCGACTGCGGGGGACGCGTCGTCCTCCGGCGCGACAGCTTCGAAGGAGGCGTTGAGCGAGTCTTCCCGCGAGCTTGTGAGTGGGTCCGGGAAGGACAGGCGGAGATCGCGAGAGCGGACGAGAGAGGAGTGGGACCCACTGAGGGTGTTAGAGCGCGACGAGCTCAGCGTGCTCATCATGCTCTGATCGAGGGCATCCTTCACGCGCTGTTCCTCTTCTGGATCTTCCTCTTGCGCAGCGGTTGCTGCAGCAGCACTGGCATGCACGCCGTCGCTGCTAAGTGCGGTGGGGCGAGTCAGCGGGCGGGCGGCGGTGTGGCACTCATCGGGGATGTCTTCGAGGAGACCTTCCCAGGCTCGGATCTCGCTGTGGTGCGAGCTGCCTGTGCTGCTGTATGAATGGCTGGATGCGGGCCTGTCGTCGTGGTCGAGCTCGCGATCGCTATCGAAACCGACGACAGAGTCGGTGTCCTCGGACGCCCTGCTGCTTGCGATATCTAGCCAGTCGGAGTCAGACAGATTCTCAAGCTCAGAGAGAGCATGTGGGTCAGTAGAATCGATGGACTGTGGCATGTAGAGACGAATGTAGTGGTTGGAAGCGGCGAGGCAGGCGACGGGCGATCTATAAGGAGAGGGGAGCAGTCGCTTTGCACATGTTTGCGCCTGCCTTATTCGGGCCGGATGTGATAAGCTGCCACTCACCGGGGGCAGGGCACATTGTTTAGAGAGGGAACATTGTGAAAACATTGCTAGAATGAGAAATCATTTTCTCACGATGTCTATTTGCCAACCATAGAAAAGACATTACAAATGTGCATCTCCTGAATCAAAATGAGACAATTCGGAAATATCTCTCATGTCGCCGTTCGGAACAGAGAGCATGTTCCCCTCGTGTTCCTGAGTATGACAAATAGAGAACATGCAAGATGGTCTTGAAATGTAATTGCAAATAACATGCTGGATACACGCGCAATGTGCTCCATAGCAACAATACGGATACATTTATCGCACATAGAGTATGCTCCCCTGATGTTCTTAGCGAAAACATGCATAATGGTCACTCGTCAGACATCCAGGGAACACGTCGAAAACAAAAAAAATGGTCTGCACGAAAACATGCTGAAAACAATGAGAAAACATATCGAATGTCCCGTGTGCTGACATTATGAATGTTCTCCGTATGTTCGAAGTAATGACATATCTTATTTTTCTGTTTGTTTTCCCAAGAATCAGTTTCTGAATCCTCCCGATCTCGAAAGTGATTCAGCGGAATCGCGTCTCGAATCGAGCACATCTAAACGCACACCCTCGATGTACGTACGCACTACTTCCCGCTCGTGCAAGCCCGGGTGGAGGTGACAGCCGACTCGTGAGGGTAGTATGACATCCGTTGAGACGGTTCGCGCTGTGAGCCGCCGCAAGAGCGTATCGATATTCACGACTTCCACCCCCTCCTGAATCGGGTTACAACACGTAATACTGCTCGTAGGAAACAACGCACCGTGCGCATAGAGCGCATAGCCCCGCGAGCTGGCCCTTAGGTTCGACCTCCGCTCCCCGTACCTCAGTCATCCTCCTCCAGAGCCTTGCTCCTCGTACGTCTACCGGGAGCTCGGATCGCCTTGATAGTCACGGCTTTCGTGCCCCTGGTTGCAGTCGCACCTCGAGTTTCATCACTTCCATCTTGTGTACGAGCCGTGCTACGACTGGGGCCGGCCTTCTTCGGTGCAGTGTCAGAGACGTCTTGAGACCGCGTCTGCGCTCCGGACGAGACAGACACTGTCGACGCCGCGAGTTTCACAGCGCGGGTGAGGATGTTTGCTGCGTCGCAGGAGTCACCTACGCCGCCTGAGCTTTCTTCGAGTCTCGTTTCATGGTCGGTGCCTCAGGAGATGGAGCCTTGGTGGCCTGCGGCTTGCCAGCGGGTGGGTTCGTAGCGGTCGGCGGGCCTCTCGAGCTCTGCGGACGCTGCTTCCCCGTCGCCGTATGTCCGCTGCGCACCGAATCCGACGAATCAGGCGATGAGGGACCAGGCTGAGGCGCGAATCCCGCAGTTCCCAGCGACGGGACACTGAGACCTTCGCATCCGTGGGTGAGCAACACCACAGAGTTGCAAATCAAGTCATACGAGTTCGCGCACCGCTTCGTATACCCCCGCCCCTCAAACACACCACGAACCGCAATCAGGTTCCACGCTGCCGATCACGAATTGCACACGCGTCTCGTACCGCCTGTAGGTGATGCTTGGCACATCTCGATGTCAGAAAACCACGACGTCCTGACCATAGATCAGTCAAGGCCTCCATCAATACCCGTCATAAGTCACCGAGGTCAGGACGACGCATGCGCAGTTTCGGCACCCCACCGCTCGTGAGGCTAGCTAGTCCGTGACTCGTGAGGGCGAGTGATAGTGACAATGTTGAAGGGAGCGCGAACCATGACCAGTTCCGGGATTTCGCTCTGTCCATGCTATGATCGTCACATTGGCGATTTGAGCAGAAAGATAATCGTCGGAGCGACGTTGTATGGCAAATTCTGCTATTACAGCCGCACACCTAGACACATATATTAGATGGCGAAGCACGAAAGCAAAATGGCGATTCTTAGATCGTGACTTGATATTAAATCCCGAATGTTCAGGCCTGGAACAGACTCATTAGTGTTCGACGGCGAGTGACTTACTAAATGTCTCGTTCAGCGGGGGCGGCATTGAAGACGGTGTCCCGTTCGCACGATGCGAATCGATACAGACATTCACATGGACGAATCCAGGCGGCGCCAACGTCACTAGGAGATCTTGTTTGCTCTTCGGAAGGGCGACGAATTGAGGAGGGATTCAAGACTGCAGCCATGTTGTGCCTGTAGAGGAAGTTGAATGATAGCCTGACAGCACCTTGCCTTCAAAAAGCGTTGAAGGATAGTCTGGCAGCACGGCGGTCTCGAAGAAGGAGGAACCCAAGAGTTGAACGATAGCCACCCGGCATGCGCGGTGGCGATGGGCGATGAATAGGTGCGAAGGGATGGAGAGGAAATCAGTCAGGCATGGCGGGGGATAGTGTACTGAGACCTTCGAAATTGCAGCGTACTCACCGACATTGTGCACGATGTCCTAGCCTCTGCCCGTTTATGCGTGTCGCACGAGGAACTAGGGAACCTCAACGATTGCGGAACACAGAGAGCGCTGGCCTATGTTGCGCAAACTATGCCCGCTACATCCTGCAAGATAGGAAGGAGGGTGAGGAAGGTCGAGGCGAGGAGGAGGTTCAAGGCGCTCATACTTAGCGAGTCCGTCGATGTCGAGGTCGAACGACAGATACCTAGACACAGGAGCAGTTTTGGGTACGTATCACAGGGTTCCGAGCAGATGTGATTTTCACTAGCAGGGTAACGTTCAGGCCTCAGGCCCAGCCTCGGGTACGACATGTCACCGCAGACGGATTTGGGAAGTGGTGGAGCTAGAGTCACGAGAGGGACAGCCTATCGATAGCTGTCGCCGCGGTTTGACTACGCATTCCTGGACACTTGCATCTCAACTATCCCCATGGATCATCCCCTCTGTGAAGTTTGTAATGGCAGACTCTTCCAGCAGCATGAACTCGCTCCGACGCCGATGTACAACAGTGGTTGTGGTGAGTTGCCCTGGCTTCCAGTTGTGCCGTCCCTTCTGACGTATCTCAGGGCATCTGTATTGCAAGGACTGCATAGAAAGCTATCACCTACGCGATCCCAATGCGGGCTGCCCAACCTGCCGTGCTCCCCTTATGCTGCACTACACGCCATCTCATGCGTCTGCTACACCATACACAACCCCGAGGACGCTCCCAATCACGTCTTTTATCCACAACATCTATGCAACAACCGAGGCCGACGCATCCGATCGTGATCTGCAAGACGCCTTGTCTTCGTACGTCCAGCGATTTCCTTGAAGCCTTTGCAATGCAACTGAGTACACCGGATGTCTGATAGATATGCATTGCAAATGCCCGAGCGGCGTGCACTCGAGTCGGCAAGACAGAAGCTACACCTTATGAACGACATGCAGGAGATGCTTCTCAGAGAGAACAAATTCAACGCAGCGGTGCTCGAGAACCTTACATCCCAGTTGGATGTGGCTAGTAAAGCTCTACGCCAGGTGCAGAAACATCACGCCCAAGAGCAGGAGGATCTGGCAAAGCGTATCGCCGATAGGGAGCACATGGAGGCGGTATTTTCTGCCGCTCAATCGGAAAGTGAGCTGTGTTTCATTCCTCCTTCTCTCACTGTAGTGATTATCCGACTCTAGCATGACCGCCTTGGGCAGCACCAGGTTCGATTGTTCAACAAACAGTGAATACTCAAACATCGTACATAGCACACTGTTGGTACAACCCGTCAGGGGGGAAATCAGTTCATTGGAACTGCATCTCTGTCGCCATCGTCTTGCCTTGCATACAGCCAACACATTCCACCAACCACTTCAAAGTGTGAGACTGTGCGATGCAGCAGAGTTTGACGTACTGACCTACACCCCGGCGTCACAGTCTATTGAACTTGAGGTTGAGCTGCGAGAGGGTTGTGGTGACCGGTAACGAGATCCCGGCTGCTCAGGTCGTAACGCGCGGCGATGCTACAAAGAGTATAAGTCATCATCTGGGCGTTGAGAGTGGCGGCAACGCACGTTAGAATGCGATCTGGATGCGTCAAGTTGACGGGGATGGAAAGCGGCCCTATGTAACGGCGTTCGAATGGATCTTCAATCGCACCGTTGGAATAGCAAGCGAGCGGTAGTCGTCTGACTGCAGGTTTGTCGGACTTCTTGTCGCTACCCTGTCGATAATGTGGCCAACCACCTTGCGAAGCCAGAAACCCTCCGTTATACCTCATGTAGAGGTGAAGAGAATCGAGCACACGCAGCCATGCTACCAGCGCAGGGGCACGCCACGCCTTCTCACGAATGAGGTAGGTAGCCCTTCCCCCGCCCGCCTCGTGGTCAGATTCGTCCGAGCTCATGCTATGAACACCCAGTGCCTCGATGAACTTGACCGCGGCGGGATCAGTGCTGGAGATGAGCTCCGTGACGACACCATGACGTCTGAGATACGTCTACAGAGAGAACAATGAGCGCTCGAAAGGTGACTGATACGTTCAGGGATGTAGAGGGAACGTACGCAGCGAACTCGCTCCTGGCGGCGATGCTTCTGAAGTGTGCTTACTTGCTCTGTGATGCTCTTCTGTTGTTCCTTATATATCTTCTGTAGATACGTCGTATGGATGATCCACTGAGCGAGGACTTGGTCCTGCGAGTGCTTCAGGCCCGGATGCTTCTCCATGAAGTCAGCTGTGAAGACTTGGGCGACAGCTTTGTTCCACGGCGATTTCGCACCAATTCTGGGGTCCCATTTGAAGTCGTCTGGCGTGCAGCATGGACGCGTTGTATGGGGGTTGAAGGACGATAGATCTGCAGCGGAAGGAAAGTTCACGAACGGGGAGTCCATCCGCGGCCGTTTCATCAGCTTCATACCATGAAGACGAATGGATTTCTAATGGACGAGTGTGATGAGGTGCATCCAAACTAGTAGAAAATCAAATACCTGCAAGACGAGCAGTTCGGCATCTCTTTGTTGGGGGGCACGATTGTTCTTCGGGAGGCGGTTGAGGGGGTCAGTATCCTCTTCGTCATCAGCATCGTTACCGTCAGTAGCACGTCTGGTAGAAGCTGTGTGGCCAGTTTTCGTCGCCCCGTTCGATGCTGATGCTGACCCGACCGTCACACCGGACAAGGTATTCTGAAGCGAATCAGTGAACGACCGCATAGTGACGTTGAGCTCTCGCGTGAACTCATGAAGTCTGTTCTCTACGCTCGTCCGAAGAGCATCCAGTTCTTCTCTGGTGTTGGGGGCGGCACTGCTGTCTGCACCACCAGGTGTGCTGCCGGCCATGTTGGTTTGTATGGTTTGTAGCGACGACGTCAGCGTACTGAGGGCTTGGCCGAAGGACTGGCCGTGGGCATTGAACCTCTCTTCCATGACACGACGCAGATCCTCCAAATCCTGTTGTGATGGATGGGGATGCTGAGGGCGCGCGATACTGCCAAGGGACTGCATGATGCCTTGCAACCTCGCGTCCAACGACTGCTGGAGCTCGTCCATACGTCGCCTAGATTCCAGATCTCTCCCACCGTAAGTAGACGCTGTGACGCTGACCGCGTCATTGAGAGCGGTTTGTGCTGTGGCGCGAAAGTTCTCAAGGGTCGTGTTAACAGTCTGATCGATCTTCGAGAGCCGATCATCAATCGCGAATTGAAGGGAGTCTAAGTCGCCGCGGGTTACGAGTTTGGGGTGTGTGGGGAGAGGCTGTATAAGGGTTCGCATAGGATTGGCCGTCATCCAAGGATAAAGGCGCAATCAACTCACAGGTTGATATGTGTTTGTAGGGGCACCACGGTCGCTCACGGAACCGGGGCTCTGCTGAGGGCCGTGATGTCGAGGCGTTGAGGAACGGTCAACACGCTGATGTGGCTGAGATGTCTGCTAGCCCGGGAAGACAATGAGCCTGTCATCGTAGCCCAAAGACACTATGGGTCGCACCGCATGTTGGTCCGAGTGATTGCCTGGTCGCGATGGTGTCGATGGTGTCCTTTCGATTTCCATATGCTGATCGCCGGGCGTGGGTGGAAGAACTTCGTGGCGGTCCGCAGCACCAGCAGCGTAGGGGGAAGTGGCGGTGGAAGTGGCACGTCCGTCCAGGAGGTGAGAAAGCTAATGACGCGTACGTCTTGGGGCACCAATCCCGAAAATTGCAGTCGGACTCACCTCTTGGCTACGCGTCCGCCGATAACGCGGACTCGCCAGCAGCCCAGGATGAAAGTCCGGACTTGGGGGCATGGTTGGACTCTCTGGCTACGAGCACGTCAGTACGGCGTATGTGAGCAACTATAGGTGACGTACGCAAATGTCAGGCATGTCTACGTCGCGACTCGTAGGAGCGGGTGGATCGTCATGTGAGATACCATCTTCCATTGACCGCGGCGTCTGTTCTTGCTGCATCGAAACCGTTGCCTGATTGTTCACTCAACCTTTGTACTCTTATTCAGAGGGATTCCGCGAGGATTTACCTCTATATCCGGACGAGATTGTGAGTCACGGATAGCGGCGTCAACATCATCGCCATCGCCGTCCGACCTCGGCCCCGACGGAAAGTCGGGCAATATATCCATCACAACTTGGGCTTCCTGCAAAGTCGGCTATGTCATGCTTCGTAGCGCTCACACGGAAAGTTCGCTTACTTCAACATCAGCCTGTGAGACTCCCTCCATGCTAGCATCTTCGTCTAATGTGCGTTGCTGTTCGTGTGTGTCGTCAGGCGCTCCCGACATCTATGCCTTGATTGTACAGCCACGATCGCGGATCCGGACAGGTAGCCACATACCAATGCATCCTGGGTATTCGCGCGTGCTGATAAAAGAGCCACTTGAACACCAGCACCGTGTGGCCCTGGTGCTGGAGTCTGGGATTCACTTGTGCTGTTAGGTTGAGCATTGTAAGCGATGACTTCTAATGCAGAGGCCCGCGTTCGCTACCTTATCTGGATACCAGTATTATGCTGTTCATCATAGCTTACACTTGACCGTGTCTGATGCTGGGGGGAGTCCTGTTGGCACATCTACCCGTCAGAACTTGTATCAATGGGACGTGAGCGGGGTTGGATACGAGACCTGAGGTTCAATGGCTCGTCCCTTTCCCTTGTCAAGGTCCCTTGGTGTCTCCGGGTTGCTGCTGATCGACTCGCCATTTGTAAGCTTATCATGGTCCTCTGCGAGAGCGGCTAATTGCTTGAGTCGCACTTCAAGTTTTCGACGGGGAGCCGGGAGATTGAAGTCGGCGCTGGTGCTTGGGAGCCTTGGCAGATTCCGTAAGTCGGTCAGTCGCCCTTCCAAAGGATCAAGCGCCTTCGTCGACTGACGAGATGCCTCAGAAAGCGATGGCGACTGAGACACTGCTTGTAAACAACGACACAGCTGAGGAATGGGTAACATACTTGTTGTGAAAGAGGAGTCGTGACTCCATCGCTATTCTCGTTCTCTGGGGATTGATTCCTCTGCGGCTCAGCCAGCGTCGAAGAGACTTCCTGATGCCTAGCTAATGCTGCAACAGGAGTGACTTCGCCTGACGTGCCGCCGGCATCACTGAATCGGTCATGTGGCTGTGGATCGCTCCGTTCAGTCAAAGGATGCAATAGTTAGTCAAACCTAGCGTACGACGTACGTACCGATGATGCAGTGTCTACCAGATATGAACCATCTGTAGCGTGTTCACCCTGAACTGATGCTGACATTTCTTCTTGCGTTGAGTGTATTCCGCCATCGCTTTCCGCAGGTGCACGGAAGCCAACCTAAACAGACCAGCTAAGAGATGAATATATTATCGAAGACAGCGCACTGAACCTTTCGTGATAAACCCTCAAGGCCACCGGTTACAACACCTCTGAGCCTCTTAACAGGACGATTCATGAACTTGATATCGTGGAACCATCAACTCGTTGGACACTGCTTTTACGAGGACTAACGTACGACAGATCCAAGCTTCGAGTATTTTTCCAGGGCAGAATAAGGCATGGCTTGCCATCTTGCACTTGTTTGTGACGGTAACCCTGTAGTCTCGCTGCCTGAAGACGCATGCGGCGATCCATGGCCTTCCTGTTCCCGACTTTCTGGGCTCAGCTTAAAGTCAGCCCTGATATTGCTGGTTTTCATGAGCACACGGGGCGCAAGGATGACGTTGCCCTTGTTGTCGCGGATAGGCGACGTAGGAGGCTCAACGTACGTCCTCTTGCGACCGATGCCCGAGAAGGGAGGACTGCGAGGCGGCTGCTCCAAAGGATCCTGTTGAGGAATCGCAGACTCGGAGACATCTGGCTGGGACTCTGTATTGTCGGCAGTGTTCGACATTGATGCTGTGGCTGTTGGACTCTCCGACAGAACACTGTATTCTCTTAGCTGTCATGTTTCCTTGCAACCGCCGTCGTAGCCTAATCAAACATCAGTGGGCAAGGAGCACCTTCCCCTCATGTATGTCGCACTGAACGGGTCTGCGTCTTCCCCTTGCATGCCTACCATGGCCACCCCGAGGGTAGAAGACATGGAACGCCTCACGTCGAGAAGCCACACACGGATCAGCCATTCGAAGGATACCACACTGGCAGTCTACTACCAGCGCCGGAGTCTTCTCTTCCTCTCTTCCCTGCGTTTCTGTAAGTACTTCACACAACGTAACGGAAGCACGCACAGGTCCAATATTGGTGGAGCGCGCCGGAGAAGACCCGCACAGTGAATGCGAGGCATCGACGCCAGAAAGCCGGCCTGGCACGTACGTACTAGGGCGGCTTGCCTACGCACCGCGCGCGGGAGAAGCTGGGACACACCAGATTAGGAAGGTGCACACACACAGTGGGGTCGGGGCGACGCTTATCGATGTGAAGTGCAGTGAAGGAGGAGGAGGAGGAGGAGATAGGTAGTTCTGTAGTGCAGGTTATCGATCGATCTGTGCTCTATCATCACGGAAGTCGCACACAGTGTCCCTTTTGGGAAGCAATGTATCGGCGGCTCAACGAAGTTGCACACAGGGCGAGCTAATCACAGGTTTCTCATGCCACTTCGGACCTTCGACACGTTCATGTCCTGCGCATACATCTTTGCCACAATCATCTCCGTCATCGGCAATTGAGTGCGCCTGGATGAACGTACCTGAAAGAAGTATGCCGCCCGTATACCTGCAGTCCCGTGCAATTGATTATCAACCTTCCTGCGCCGAGATGTCTCCTGCCGGCGAACACGCGTAAGGTGGGCAACGAAGACACGTCACTTTGGAATACGGAGGTCATGAGAGGGGGAGAGGGGGCGAGACTGAGGGAGCGAGGGAGACAGACACTTTTGTGTCCAATCCCGGCTCTACTGTGCGAGCCCAAGACAGTGGACGCACAAAAGCACTGCACGATTAACATCGTATTCTTGCTCAAGGCTAGCGTGTGAGAGCGAGGTCGATTCAAGACACACACCTAACAGCATTCAAGTAGGAAGGAACCGGTATACATGAGAGGGACAAAACCTGAGTCCAAGACGCCTAAACTACGCTTCGATGACTTCGTCGAGAAGGTGGGGAGGGATACCGAGCAGTTTCAGAGCTCTAATTCGCGCCCATCGTAGCACAGACCGGAAAAACAGCATCAAGAATTCGGCTGCTCGGTGCCACCCGTAGGCTATGATATGCCAGCCGAATTGTCCAGCGCTTATGAGACGAGAGACGTAGTCGCGAGCCTGTTAATAGTGCACGTCAGATGCGCGGCCTCTGCATCAGGTGTGAACGTACCACATTCACTAGACGTTCAAACACCAGTTTCCATGGCAGTTTCTCGTAAACAACCGACATGAACCATGCCAGAAAAAATCCGATAGTCATGAACAGCGACGTAAGGAAAGCCGTCCACACATCCTGCTTGGATGGAAAATATTCTGCAGCTCGAACGAGCGGTTGCGTGATAGCATTGCATATGCTCCAGTTGCTGGATCGTCTAGACCTGGGTTGACGAGCATTGTCATTCCCTAAGCAAGCCATTGGAATCCGTGGTAAGTTACGAAGCCATTACTGTATGCCCACCTATTCTTGCCCGCCATATTCTGACAGATGCTTTAGCACCATATGCTACGGATCCGGTTGCGATGAACCCATACTGTCGATGCTGAGATCCCTAAAACGCAGTGAGTATTGTGTCGCTCATAGTGATGATGAAGCATACGGCAATGGCCATCACGATGCCCCCTAGCAGGAGGACAGATCAGAGCGGTGCATAGAGGAAGTGCGAACATGTCTCAACGTACCGTCATGATCGAGCTGCTGGAAGAAATCCCCAGATGAGACTTCCCAAATACAAACTCTTCCGGTCGATGACCCGCAAAGGATCGCGCGCCCGCTGTGAATGAACGCAACTTGTAAAGCGAGCCTCCTGTCCGGAGGGCTATCGAATGAGTACAGTCGTGGGGGCTTCATGCGATCGAAACCTCCGATACGATATACATGTACGCCGTCTTGGAAGTTATGTACTGCCACACTACGGTGGTCAGGCGAGACTGTGGCGTGTCCACTATTCAGAGTCGGAGCTGTCAGTATATGATACTTCATAAGCTGTCATCTTGAGGCTTACATTGCTTCGTGGGAGGACGGGGGTAGAATGCGCCAGACTTGATCTCCAGTTTTGACATCATAGCACCTGGACAAGCTATGAGACAAATTCATCCGGTGGCGTAGTATTTTAAACTACCTGATGCCATGATTTAGATAGGCGACGACGAGCTGTTGTCCGGCTGGGTCAAACCTCAAGGCTACAGCCCGATCGCGCTTGTCACCGAGGACACGCCCCTCCTCAGGATGTGGAAGACGTGTGTTACCGGAATACTTATCTAGACATTGGGAAGAGATCATGCTCAGCTCTTGGAAGAATGCTTCGTAAACGTACTGGGGTGGGCTTCACGGGTTATATGTACCTCGGTTCCCATACCTACGGCAAGACGTCGGGTTCTGAGATTGTAATCCAGGCAGTATATATGAGACTTGGATCCTAGCCGAATGTCGTATTCTTCATACTCGTCCTGCATGCAGTATCCTCAGAAGTCAGCAAGACAGCGTCAACAACAATACTCACCAATGAGAAGTTCCGAATCTGTTTGAGGGTACCGTTCTGACAGCCCACAATTAGTGCGTCTTCCTCTACAGGGTTCCAAAGTAGACTATCGACGGGACTGTAGAGGAAGAAGCGATACAAGTAGTGGCCAAGCAGTGCGTTCCAGATAATAACGGTCTCGTCGTCGGCACCGCTGGCTAGGTACTTCCCATCCGGGGAGAATGCGAGTGTGTTGATGGTCCCGGAGTGACCGTTATCCAGAGTGTGTCGAAGGACGTAGGCAGTGGCAGACATATCCGAGAGGTGCTCGTAGCTCACAGAGGGGGGAATGATTGACCAATCTGACAGAGGGCGTTCATGGCATCAAACCAGAGGCGCATACGCACCCCCTACTACTAGGCTCCCACACGTGTGCTGAGATCTACGTACACGTTTTCAGTAAGGGGTCTTGCATGTCGTTCTCGAGCAAGAAATGAAAGGAGCATGTTGTCAGTGCGCCGCAACTGTGTGCTGGGAGAGGCCTTCGTAGTGGGCCACTGGCAAAGAAGACGCTCAGACTGGGACAGAGCGCACGAATGATAAAGCCGCGTCGCTCGGCTACACCATAGCACTGACATTCGCGTTGCTGTCCCTATCTCTTTCAGCATGTTGGCTGCATGCATCAGGAAAAATGTTTATTACTTTTTGTGCCAGATTGAGTAGAGATATGCAAAAAAGCGGCGTTAAGACACAATGCACAGAAAAGACAAGTCCAGAAAACTTTAAGACATGAAATGTGTTAAAACGTACGTTAGAGTCAGGAAAAGAGCAATATAGTGGCTATGCTACTTTTGTATGCTCTTCCAGCCTGCACCATGCTGCTGAATGATTGTTACATATTGCCGCTTCATCTCGCTTAATTGTTCTCTTGC